>JASANF010010610.1:0-20465 GCA_030248245.1 Trissonchulus sp. WLG1_4
CATAGGCCGGAAATTTTTTGGCATTATTGACCGCGAATTTACTATGAAATTGTCGATTTGACAACGGTAACACAGCTAAAAGGATAAACGATATAGTGTACTAAGTAAGTAAACTGTCCGCAATGCACTCATGTGTACACGTGCACACGCTTTTAAGAAAGATAATCATAAAAGCAACTAAGACAAACTCACAAGGGTCTGGGGGCTGTAGCCCCCAGGAAAAAATTGGAAAATTTTTGATTTTTAGGCCGAATTTGTTCAATTGGGGAGGTATCTGAAATTTTTTTCGACCGGGCGATAAAAACCAAAAGGAAACCCTTGTGTACCAATCCGCTTGGAGATGGAAAAAATTGGGGGGCAGGGGGCGGCTGTAGCGTCGCCCCCCTTTTAGATGTTAGATAGTATATAAGGTTTACACAGATTACAAAATTTTCAATGTAGCGTGAACAACCGAGGACCTTCGGCTTTCATTGAGGTAGTTGAAGTAATACAAGAAATTGGACACAGAAGCCCAGCATTGTGGATAAAGAATAAACATTGCAAAATGAGAAAGAATGCTAGAATAAAAAATCAGAAGCTATTTGTATGTAGTACTAGTACTAGTATATACTATAATATTACAATATCCCTTTTAGGATAATAAAGCACAAACGATAACAATCTATTCAGTTAGTATAATATATATAAATTTATATGTATGCTTAATGTATACGCGTACAGTACATAATATGTTGGACGCATGAGCTTTGATGAAAGAGAATAATAAAGAAGACTAAACTAAAGAAGTCTCAACTAGCTACAAGTTCTCAAGAGGTTCGCCAGAATAAATTCTGAAGAAATTTTTGATTTTTAGGCCGATTGGGGTCAATTGGAGGCCTATCGGAAAATTTTTATGGACGAACAACACAAAATTAAAAGCAAAATCCTTTGTCAAAGAATTAGTGGTTCCGGTTCCGGTACTTTTAAAATACCGGAACCGGAACCGGAGCCAAAAAGTACCGGAACCGGAACCGGAACCGGAACTCCGGTCGATCCCTGATATTTATATATATATATATATATGTCGATCCCTGATATATATATATATATATATATTTGTATACATATGTAGATGTACACTAAAAAGGTAAATACAGTATATATATGTTATGTACGACAGGTAAAATATGTTTGTGCTGTGTGAGTATGAATATACATGTCTATAGTCTTTTATGAAGACAGACAATTTGGAATAAGACACTTTCATCTAAAGGAAGAAAACTAGACTGATATCATAGTTCGATCTTTTCTTTTCGTGCAAAATGGCATCGTCTTTAAACTTGAAAAAAGTTTTTGACACAATCATCACGCCATACTATGGGTATGAGAAAATTTTAACATCCGTCTGCAAAATGACAAACCAGCCAGCAGCTGATATGATGAATCAAGTGAGCCATAATCTTGCGCCAAGTCAGTCAGCTTGAATGAAAACGGCTTGTCGCATTGGAGGAGGGCATAGCGAAAGATGGGAGCAACGATCCCAACCCATCCGTTTCATATCTTTAGACGGTGGGTCCCCTGCATAGCCCACTTTTTTTGGAAATATTTTAGACGTATAAAAAACATATATAGTTTTTGTCTAAAAATTGTCTCATCATATTTTTGGCGCCCCCTGCCCAATAACTTTTTTCATAAAAATATGATAGTTTTTGGTAAGGATATATATATAAAATTTGACTTAGCAGTCCTTGCAGTGGTAGACAGCAGGCAAAGGGAGACGACAATAATATTCTATACTGGAATAGCACATCCTACATACCTTTATCTGGTTCGCCGCATAATTTCAGGGGCGTCACCCCATCAACAGCTTCGCCACAACCCATACTCCTATCATCCTGATCCTAACAAGATCAGCACATCAGTAATAAACTTTAGGCCGCTAGTAGGAATATATCCTTTGTTTGTAAAAAATCGGTTAACATTTAAAATGTAATAGTGTAAAAGAACTTTACACGCTGCATTGCTGGCTGTTTTACGTCATATGGAAATATAGAGCACCTGCGTATTTTTTGCATAAACAGAAATAATATCACTTACTGTCAGGTTATATAAGGATATAAGGTTATACGGTTATATGACTTAATCTAGGCTTCACTTTTTCCTACATATTCACCAGGTTTCAAAAGTAACATTCCCAGACATTTTTTGACTTGACTTTTTGACAGTTCGTAAAAATCTGCCAAAAAATCGACAGACGTAGCACCAAATAAGACAAACACAGTGACAAAAAAACAGACATAATCTCTTGTTCGGTTCTTTTCCTAGTCCTAGGTTCTTATATAATTGACAGAGCCTAGGTTACCCAAAGTAGTTGCAGGCAATAAAACACCATCTGGAGCTGCAATGGAAAACGCACACACACAATGAATGTTTTTCTCACCGATAATGCACTACAAATGTGAATAAATAAACATTTGTTCAGCTGAAAATGCAAGTACCTGCTCATTGTTTTTAGTTACAAAATCCAGAATTTTCGAGCAATTTTTTTTAAAACAAACCGGTGTATACGCAAAAAGAGCTACCGATGTCTGAACGTTTCGCGAACAATAAATAAGCGTATTCATATTTATCATAAACTACAACGTATACATTAGGGATAGACCGCTGGCTCGGCTCGGCAAATTGCCTTTGGCTCGGCAATTTTTCCGAGCCAGGCCGAGAGCTGAGACAGTCGTGAATTTTCAACAACTAACTTTCGAAAGTTTAAAAACTTCCCAGTATCCAAAAAACTAGAGCTGTTCTGTTATGATTTTTGTGTTTTTCCGTTAAAAAACCGCTCCCGCATACCGGTATATCCCGGGGGGAGGCGGCCGCCCTACCCGAATTTTTTTGACTGGAATTACTTCATGTAAGAATATGTGTGTATTAGACGCAATTTGTTTGGTTAATATACTGTTTTGTGTTACGTTTATATCATTGCAAAAACGACATTTTTAATAAATTTGCTGTCCGCATTGCAATATCGAAAACCTTAGTAACTTTTTCAATTTTTCACTTTGCGCATCTGCGCCCGTTGCACAAAAGTTAATCAACAGCTGAAAAAGTGGTGGGAAGATAAGCAATATTCCATGGTTCTTCAGATACAATAAAAGTGAAAAAATGTAACGTATAATAGTAATATTGTTTTCAAAGCAGTTTACAAAAGTCAGAGACTGAATTTCATCTAAAAAAATGGCACTGGCTAATTCTACAGACAGTTCAGATTTACTGGTTTTCCTGTACTTTCAACCTTTTGTCGACGTCATTGTGTACCTATGGATATTAAAATTGATGAATTTCTATTGAATTTTCGCAGAATTTGCAGTGCGCCACCAAAAGTAGCAAATACTTTGGGTACCCCCCTCCCTTGGTAGGTCCGCTGCCGCCCCCAGACCCCTGCAATCTGTGGTTTAATTCTCTTCGCGTTTTCAATGCGAATTTAAGTAGTGAAAAATCATATACTAAAAAGTGCCTTTTAACCATTACACAAGAGTCAAATTCAGTCAATCCCGCCGAATTTTTTTTCTGGGGACGCTACTGACAGTGAATTTATTTAGATTAAGTGACTACAGACTACAGTAACCTTAGGACAAAAAGTGCCAAAATCTTTGGTTCTGGCCGAATCAAACCAACTTGATTACGCCAAAATGGCACATGCCCCCTCTTTCACAACTAGCGGCCCGAATCCCTCGCCTGTCTCTGAATTTATCAAACAGCTTCTTCCATAAATTCCAACTGCATGAGTATCAAATAAAAGCTCTAATCCTTCTTGCTTCCTTGACATAAGTCCAAATTTGTCACTCAAAAAAAGTTGTGCCCCAAAACATTGAATCCCGGAGCATTGATTAATTGAGCATTGATCCCCAAAACATTGATTAAATTTTGATGAAATCCAAATTTGACCAAAATCACCATAGCCGGCCGACTCGGCTCGGCTCGGCACCGAAATTTCCGGCTCGGTCTAACCCTACGTGCATCGACAAGATTAATAAACAAAAAACAATCAAACAAACAAACATACAAAATTTTTTTCCAAAAATAAGCAACACGCAAAAGAAAACTTTAGTTGAAAAGGAAACTGTGAAACTGTGCGCGCGTCTGTAATACCACACGGTAATTTCCTTATAGACTGGTCTATAGGGGAACAAACGTATGGCCTAGGGTCCCTTCCGTATGGGACTACGGTTGTCCCCTTGTGGACCGGTTTGTAAGATGACAGATTATACCTATATACATTGTTGAGCAAAGGATACAGTAAGCGGACAAATAGACAATATATAGTGGTTCGGGGGAAAAAACCCTATTTTCAACTTTTCGGGTCGTCCTGTGCTCCACATAAATCGGATCCATTAATGCTCGCGGCTGTTATAACGGCCATCTTTCGCCTAACTGCTGCACTAATAAAATGGATTCTAACTACTCACGTTTATGAGTATAGCCAATCGGGAAAAAAAACCCACCCCGTTTGTCGGGAAAAAAAACCCACCCCAGTTTCTGAGCTTAGGGTGGTTCAATTGGTACCAATTTTTGTGTGCAATAAAACACCCTCTAAACAACTCCATACACGAGTTTAGAACTGATTCTGATCATGTTTACAATTTTTATGAGGAATCGAAATTTTGACTGTTTTCACCTACGAAGCTTGAAAAATTTGGCCAACTTTGAACCATCGGTACTTCTCATCTAAACAAAGTTATCCAAATCTGTTCAAATCCCACGGAGGCCACCTATAGGGCTACAAATTAAGCAAAAATGTTGAGTGCCACACTGAACCACAGATGAGCCACAGTGGCTCAACTTCATGGGAAAAAAAACCCACGTCGGGGAAAAAAAACCCAATTTTTCAAGTTGTGTAATTCGATGAATAAACGTGATAGAAACACAAAACCGGACTTGTTGGGTGCCCATATGATGAGAAATTACTAACAAACCCGGAATTCTGGCGAGGAACGAAACCTGTTCGGGTAATGTTTCAAAATTTGAATACCCTCATTTTTTGCAAAATTTTGCCGTAAACAGCCCAAAATGACGTGATTAGATGTTTTAAACAAGAATCAATGCTTTTTAACTTCATATTATGACACAATGATGGATTTTTAGTGCCTACTATCCACAGTACCCCTTGACTCAGTACATTTTACATGCTAAATCTATTAAAATGCTTGTTTTCTGAATGAAACCTTGTTAAAATCGGTAGAAAACGACTGTATAGCACTGTTATAGCGATTACGCGACTCTGCGTGCAATTTCAGTAAAATTTGATTTTTGAAAAATTTTCACTAAGTGACCCCATGTAAATTTTGGGGCCAAATTTGATGGCTTGCTGTAGGCCAACCGGTAGAGGTACGAACAAGTCGGGGTGTGCGTTCGAAAGAGGAGGTGGTACTCTATCAGATGCATGCTCAACATCGTCTGTGGCATGATCATGACGTTTTTAATTGATCGATGAAATTGGGTTTTTTTTTCCGACGTGGATTTTTTTTCCCGAATTGGGTTTTTTTCCCATGACTTTAGGTCAAGATTTCTGCCATGATGTAAATGATACCAAAACGTTTTATGCTGCATTTTACGGCTTAGGGTAAGGCTTGATAAGAAAATAAAAAGAAACTTTTAATTTTGTGTATTACTTGGGATATGGCCAAAAGTTTTCAAAGTGGGTTTTTTTTCCCGACTGGCTATAATTAGCCTCGAAACCTCCGGGGAAAAAACCCTCTGCGGGGAAAAAAAACCTAATGCGGGGAAAAAAACCCTATCACTTTTTTCAGTTGTTCTACTAGCAGTGAGTATAAACTCAAATTAAACGTGTTCTACAACTCTTAGGCTGCAGTATGGACTAAAAAACCGTTTCTCCGACACTTATGTGACTCACAATGATTCTTAAAAATATCGACCCTTTTTTTGCAGAAATGACTTCTGCCCAAATATGCTGTTTTTACTATTTAAAAATATTAAAAACAGATTTTTGCGCTTATTACGTTAGAAACTGTGGAGAAACACCGCCCGCGTCTACCATTCTTGGATTTAAGTGGTAAGCAGCAGCTAACGCCTAAATATTCCAAAAAAATGGCAAATTTTGGTGAAACATCACCAAAACAGGTTTCGTAGGGGGTTTCGGGGTATGAGCCAAAACCGCAAAAAACGACGTTTTACTACCAAATAAACGGTTTTCATGAAGTCTACGCATGTTCTTACCTCAGTTCAGTCAACTTTTGTAGCAACAATGAGTTAGTTTAGCTTTAGCAAAAAATTGTGGCCAAAAATAGGGTTTTTTCCCCGCAATAGGGTATTTTCCCGTACAAACTTTGAACTGTCACAGGTAAACCACACCGTTTTTCACTGTTTTTAAGCTTCAGAAGTATAGAGGAAAGGTAACTCTCTTGAAAAATGCAAACGGCGTTGGCCAAAAGTGTCTTTGTGAAAAATTATGACAAGTCAAATATTTGGATAATTTTGTCACTTTGTCACTATTTGGCCTCAAAACTGCACAAAATTTGGTGTGGTAAATTAGTTTGGGATGCGCTTTCCACCTATATATATACATACTCAAAAAGGTCCTATGTCCTAAGGTTCGGCCAGGAAGCACTAGGGTTTTTTTCCCCGCAAAACGCGTAGGGTTTTTTCCCCGCACCACTATACATTATAAATTTCGACACCCTTCCCCTAGCCATTAAAACAACCGCATCAATACAGTAGAGCACCTTACAAAACTAAGACTGTAACCACTTACCACTCTATATAGAATAATTTCATTGGTAAGTGTTATATATATGTATATGCACATGAAGGTGAGATGTTACCATCCAGATGCGGCAAAAATATAGTGGTGACATTATTAAAATAATCGTTTTCATCGAAAACTTTGGACACAAATTTGTTACTCTTAATGATGATTGTCATATCTAGTACATCAGCGGTTTTATAAAGTATAAACGTGCCAAAACGTTACTTACCAGTTACCACGTACCGCTCTAAAATAAAAAATAATAAAATATTAATGTACGTCATATATACAGTTCTTCAAGACTCACCCGATAAACCAGTCCATGGTATCACGAAAGTATTCTGGTAGTTTATCCAGTTTGGATGTGAAATGGTACAAGTTGAGCCCAGATGCTGAATAATGCATCAAAACAAATTTCTTGTTGAATCTCGTTGCCTCTAAAATAATAAATAACTATAGCGGGCGCCGGGCGGGGAAAAACCCACCCCATTTTTTATGGGAAAAACGACCCCGGCTCCGGAACGCGGGTATGTGGTACATATATATATCAGGGTTGGCGCGATAGCGCCAAACCCTAGAATAGGACCCACACACCATATTGCGAGATTTTAAAATGAATTTTTTTAATAACTAAAAATTTATGCAAGCAAATCTGTTTAATTTCGTGTGTGTACTTGCCTGGGGGACGGCTACATGCTGGCCAAATTTCAGGCAGATCGGTTGGGTATTACCCGAGATATGAAAAATCGTCTCCCGCAAAGTCGGATTTTTCCGTCTTTTTTTTTCCCGGTCGCAAATCTCAAGAAATACACATTGGCGGGGCACTGTTTTTGTACTATTTATATTCAATCTGGTTGGGAATAGAGGCATTAGCAAAATGATGTTCTAGGCTTTTGCCGTTTTGGCTCTGCTGGGAGGGGGGAAACCCCTTTTTTGGGCCTCGAAAAATGGCAAAGTCCGGTAAAAATATGTGCCAGCTTTTGAGACGTCACGCAAATAGCCCAGGTCTGATCTTTTGTATGCATGGTAGTGTAGTGGGGTTGTAGTGCATATGCTATTTTGGAATCGATTGTGCCACTATAGCACTAGGTAGGGGGCTCGGAAGGTAATTTACGTGTATTAGGGGGGGTAGTCTACCTACGGGCAGTGCAGCCAAAACGGTTATACATAGAGGTCTGTCATTTCGTATGCGAATATAAACCCCTATACTGTGCATTGCAACGTGAAAATTGAAGGTTCGTTTTTCTTTTGATTTCAAAATAAGTGTCTAAATTTTTTACAATTTATCATTATTGCTGGGAGTGCTTCACAGGTTACATACAGTTTCACAGTTCAAACAGGCATTACTCCACAACCACTCAGGCAATTTGCACTAAATTTTGTGTGCATAAACTAGAGCATATGTGCTTTTACCTTGTGTAAAGAATCTAAACAAAAAGTTTTTTAATTGTGACGAAATTATCGAATGTGAATAGGTTTTCAAAACGTCCTTTTTCCGAATTTGCGACTTCACTGCTAACTGTATGCTGCATCAATTTTGCTGAAACCTGGCAAAAATATTTGCCTTGAAACATATTTTTAGAATATATAAAGAACAATGACCTATCTTTTACTGAAAAAGTTTAATAGTCGCGCAAAATCGACTGCTTTCGCGACACTACCCCCTTAAGTGTATAGAAAGTAAAAAGTGTATAGACGGGTTGCATATAAAAAATGTGAGTAATTAAACAAAAAATTTTTTGGAAAATATTGCAAAATATAGGGTCTTTTTGAAGGGGGTTCCGGTTCCGGTTCCGGTATTTTTAGGTGGTTCCGGTTCCGGTTCCGGTTCCGGTAGTTTTAGGGTTCCGGTCGATCCCTGATATATATATCAGTGGCGTATCCAGGATTTCGCAAAGGGGGGGGCTGCGACCGGGGGGGGGGGGTGCGGAGCAACTGTGAGCCACCGCCGATCAAAAGGGGTCTGGCGGGGACGGCAACCCTCGGACCTTTTTTGAGTTTGTAATTGTAACCATCGATAAACTACAATAGTGAATCTGCAGCAAGCACTTAACTTTGCGGGGGTCTGGGGGCGGTAGCCCCCAGAAGTTGAAGCTTCTTTGAGATTTTAACCATCGAAATTGCATTGAAAATTGCACTTTTTACATGAAATAAAGAAATGTAGTGGATCTACAGCTAGCATTTAGCAATGCGGGGGTCTGGGGGCGGCAGCCCCCAGAAGTTTTAGCTTTTTTGAGGTTTTAACCATCTACATTGCACTGACAACTGCACTTTTGACATAAAATAAACAAAAATATATAATTTTAAAATATTAAACATTAATATTTAAGCCCATGGATCAAAAAATAGGCCCAAGGGCCTATGATGACCTATGTACGTTATATATAGTCGAGCGGGGAACAAAAATCACGTCCATTTGGCGTAAAAGCCCGTTGTGTACAGCTGCGTACATAAGAGTTGGAGTGAATCTTTTGTGCTATGGGCCAGCGTAGGCTATTTTATGGCTGCGTTCAAAAATTGGGGTTTTGCGATGATTTATCGTTGCAATGCAATATGCTTTTGCCAGGTGGCTTTTTCTGATCCGTCGTCAAGAACGACCGTTTCTGATGTGTGTTGCAATTTTAGGGTTGAAAATTGACACACGAGACGCGGATACACTTGCCGTTAGCAGATCATTATTCAAAGTTCCACATGGTCGACTGTGGCTAATTTTATTATACAGAAACTAAATTGGCCGAAAATTGCTAATATGTGTCGTTTTTAGCGTTAAAATAGCAATTAAATGCATTTTTAACGTTTTAAAACTAAGAAAACGCATCCCCCCTCCCCGAAATTTTTTGTGGCTACGCCACTGCAGATTGGTGTAATAGTAATAATGCTTCAAAAATTAAAATTAACAAAAAGTGAAAAAATCGTAAAAAATATGTATGCAAAAAATACAAACAAAAAATACAAACATGTATGCAGCAAAGCAAAAATTAGTATTCTTTGTATTTAAATTTGTATTTTTTACCCTATCTAACATACATGTATGAGGGGGGGGATGGGGGGGGACCCCCCCCCAAAATCGAGGACCCGGGGGGAGGGTCCCCAAAACTTGGGCAAAATTTTGAAAAAATGGCACTTTTTAGCGAAATTTTTGCAAAATTTAGGGTATTTTTGGTCGATCTAGGGGGAGGGTCCCCAAAATTTGGCTGGAGAGGCCCCCCCAAAATTTTGACCCCGTTACATGTATGCTATCTAACTATACAAACATGTGAGACATTAAATCAATCAGCACAGAATATGATAATAGACCTGGCATATATATAGGCATGCACAAAGAAAAAAGGTATGTAAGCCGAAAAAACATCAACAGAATAGCATATTGGAGATTTTTTAAATTTTGAAGGTAGAATTTGTCAATTGTGGAGGTATCAGAAACACTTTTGTCAGCTTTTGAAGTTTCGAAAAGGGGGGGGGCTGCGACCCTCTAAGGGGGGGGGCTCAAATCGCTAAGGGGCGGGCTGCAGCCCACCCAGCCCCCCCCCCCTAAATACGCCACTGATATATATATATATATCCGCGGTATCCAAAAGTGGTCTCGCTGGTATTTTTATGAGTCAAAAATTGGACCCCCCTATTTTTGACGCGACATGGAGGTAATTTCTGGAGTCTCATTTCACAAGACGCAACGCAAGCACTACTCATTTCACGAGCACTACAAGACGCAAGCTCAAATGTAAAATTTAAAAACATACAACAAACTGACAATTGTAGCAGAGAATATTACTTTCCGCTCCAAAGGGACGTCGAGGTGGCACTCCTAGGAGTATATATAAAAAGCAGATATTTCAAAGAGTAAAAAATAAAAATACCGCTATTTCGAAGTCAAGATGCCTATTTTGTCTTGAAATGTTTTTGCCAAGTCTGAAGCAAAAAAATAAAATTTCTAAAAATTACAAAAAAATTACAAAAAAGTTACAAAAAGTTACAAAAAAATTACAAAAATATTACAAAAAATTACAAAAAAGTTACAAAAAAAGTTACAAAAAAATTACAAAACGTTAAAAAGCAAATATTTCAAAAAGTCAAAATAAATTATAGAATACAGCTAATTCGAAGTCAAGATGCCTTTTTATGTCTTGAAATGCGTTATTGCCAAGTTTAAAGCAAAAAAATAAAATTTCAAAAAAAGTTACAAAAAAGTTACAAAAAAATTACAAAAAAGTCACAAAAAAATGACAAAACCCGTTTTGTAATATTTTTGTAACTTTTTTGTAATCAGATTTTTTCCTGTGCCTGAAATGTGAGTTTTGGCCATTATTTTGAAAACGCGCAAAAATAAACATGCATCGTAAGAACAAAAGTTGATCAGAAGTGAATTTCCTTCAATTTGATGTACATATCACATAAAAAATTTTCTGAACATTTTTGAGCAAATTTTGTCAAGAAAAATAGATTTTCACGGAAATGCCTTCACAAGCCAGTGCATTTACACGTATGTAATGAATTTGAAAGGCTGAAAAAAACTAGCAGTTGTGTTTTACTGAAACGTAATTGAAAATTTTTGGTGTTTTAGTGAGTGCGGTATAATTTCTTTGTGAACTAACGCAATACTTTCTGCATGAGACAGAAATATAGTGCGTGTGAATACAAACGCAAATTTTCGGCTTGCGATTTTAAAAAATTGGATCAACGAAAAAAGTTAAAATTTGGCACATAAATGCACCTTGTCATCTTCGAGCGGTCGCAAAATTTGATTTTTGGCAAATTGGCAAATTTAGTATCTAAAAAATTTAGCCAAATTTATGTTTTTCAAAAATCGCGATTTTAGTGTTTTTCGATATATCAATCATATTCATCAAAAATGACTTTTTGCGACCGCTCGATCACGTTGAGGCGAGCAAAATGAGCTATTGATTGTGCAACAGCTACTTACTTGCAAAAAGAAATCGCAAGCCGAAATTCCACTCACGTTTGGTCTACAGTGAATGCTAATTTGTATCAATCACATCATTTTTTGTATTTAGGCATACTTTTACACCAGCCTGCCATTGTGTCTCTAAAATTGGTCCCAAACTGCCGTTTTTTGAAAAGTCACATTTCAGGAGCGTCACCTTAACGTTTTTTTGCACTACCACGAGTTTTTTGGAGTAGCTACTAGGTTTTTAGACATCACCAGACCATTTTCAAAAAATGAGTTTTCCCCCACATGGGTTTTTTTACCCCGTCTAATTTCGGTCATGCCCACCGTACTGGGTTTTTTACGCCATAGCTAAGTTCATGGCCTAAATTTTTTCGGATTGGGGTGGTACTGACAAATGTGCAGTGTTTTTCAACAAGCTAGTATTCAATAATTAATTGGTTTTAGAGGACATTCTTTATACCCTTCAAAAGCGCTACTTTTTTATTACTTTTATGTGAACTTGTACAGCTCTATTGTTGATTTATGTGGCACGTCATAAAAGTGGACCAATCTGGCCTTTTTGAGCACTTTCAAATCTGGCCACTTTTTGAAAAGTTTAAACAACAAAAGCTTGCAAAAAATGGTACAAATGCTTAAAAACAAATTGTCTAGACCCTAAATGCACGATTTTTTGATTTGTTCAATATTGATGGAAATGTAGGTTTTCAAAGTAAAAAATGTCTATTCACACACAACTTTCAGGTTCTATAACTACGCAAAAATATAACCAATTACAAAAATTTTCATTTTGGGTCTAGAAATTTCGCGAAAGTTTATTCATACTGAGTCTTGTGTTCATTCATAGCGTCTGAGCTTTGAAAAGTGGCCAGAACTGTTAAATTT
This sequence comes from Trissonchulus sp. WLG1_4, assembly GCA_030248245.1. Lineage (NCBI taxonomy): Eukaryota > Metazoa > Nematoda > Enoplea > Enoplida > Ironidae > Trissonchulus > Trissonchulus sp. WLG1_4. Next base: position 12,531 of record JASANF010010610.1, read on the forward strand.
TCATTCTCCTATTGTGTAGCTTGGCTTAGTGGCTTGGCTTAAACAAAAAAATTTCACATGCTCCCGCTAACTTCATTCGCCATTATATGTATATGAGTTAATTGGGTTGCCGACCCCCCGCGAAGCAGGGGTGCAACCCATTGTATTCATATTCCTGTTTTTTGGGTTGCCGACCAGTTGCGAAGCAAAGGCAACCCTTTTGTATCTGAAATGTCTGTTATTATTATTATTAATATTATTATAATTATTACAAGACTAGTGCGTCTAGTTTAGACTAGTTAGACTAGATCTACAACGTGAGGTCAAGCAGTGTTTGACAATAAAATCTTTTTCAAAAAATTTTAAATTTTACTTCAAAATTGAATTTGACAATTTCACTTCAAATTTGACAAGCGCGTCTAGTTTAGACTAGTTCGACCAAATCTAGTACCTGACGTAAGTTAATGTATGACAATGAAAATTGTTTAAAAAATTTTTCAAATTTAGTTAAAAGTTGAATTACAATGCGATTTGATCGCATATGAGGTGATTATAGGTAGTCACTAAAGGGAAAAATTCCAGGAGCCATAACGTTTGTTAGGGTTATGGTATCGACGTGAAATTTGTTTTATATGCTTGCGCTTGTCAAGAGCTATCAATTGATATGTCGCATGATGACGTAAACGGCGACCAATGGTCAGTATAAAAATAATAGTCATACGTGACTGGCCGTTGCGTCCGTAAACGTCATGTGAGGTATCATCCGAAAGCCCCTTCAATGCTGAGTTGAATGCTGTCAATTTTGTGTTTCTACGTCAAGGTTGACGCAAGTTATAACGATTTCAATTTTTTCGAACTTTGTTCAATACGTTTATGGTGTGAGTAGTAGAGGAGAAATTTTTTCGAACAAAATTCTTTTCTAAAAAGTACTTTTGACCATAACTTATCTCAAGTACCACGTAAAAGGTTCTAGTTTTCAAAGTTAGACAGGGCAGAAAACGGGCTTTCATTTGATACCAAAAAAGCTATACGTTGACGCTGACTTATATACCGAAAAACGTCTTTGACCAAATAATGATGTTTTTCAGCCACCACGGTTTTGGGAATAACTTTTTTTAGGGTCCACCAAAAATTTTCTAGTTTCCGCAGTTCGATAGTTCAGAAAAGGCGCTTTCAATTGACACTAACCAAACTATAGATTCTGGCTGACATGTTCCCAATAGCGTCAAAATACATTTGAAATATTAATAATACTGGACCACCGCCATGGTTTTGGCCGTAATTTTCTTCAAGTACCGCGTAAAAAAAATTAGTTTTCGTTGTTGGATACCTAAGAGTTAGAGCTTTCATTTGATACCAAAAAAACTATAGGTCACCGCTGACTTATATGCCGAAAAACATCAAAATATTTTGACTAAATATTGCGTCATTTTGACGCACTTTAGGCTGTAACTTTATTCAGGTACCGCGTAAAAAGTTCTAGTTTTCACTGTTAGTTAGGGCAGAGAAAGAGCTTTCTGGTGATACCAAAAACATTAGGGTTATATTTGTCTTACTTGCCGAAAAACGACAAAATATATCGACTTCATGTTTTGCTGCCTAAACGTAAAAAGTTTGGCGTTTTGGCGTCATAACTTAAGGATAGTAGGTCTTACAACCTTGAAAGTTACAGATCCAGTGCAGAATATGTAGCTCTACAATTTGGCGTTTTCAGTATGTTTATATGACTGGTAGAAGTTGAATTATTATCATTATCAGAATTATTAGGATAGTTCATATTGTAACAAGACTAGTGCGTCTAGTTTAGACTTTTAGACTAGTTTGACAACATACTTAAGTTTCAGGACACTTGAGTGTTAATATTACTGATTTTAAAAAAAATCAGTTCAAAAATTTACATGTAAAGAGATTTGATCTAACATGGGCTGATTATAGTTAGTCACGAAGGGTCAATTTTAAAAGACGTCTAGCGGACGATAGAAATGACGTACAAACATGACACTGACATCAATCGTCTTCATTTAAAGAGCGCTTTCAAATGAGGGGTCATATGACCTTGTCACGTGAGCATACCTTGAGATTTATATTTCGGGGTAACCTGAAGCGCTATGTAGTCATGTGACCCCTCATTTGAAAGCCTTGCTTGCCAGCAGTCCAATGATGCTATTCGTTTGTCTGTCCGGCGTTTTAAAGGCCAGTTATGGCGCCTTTAAAGACATGAGGAAAAAGAACACATATCGTAATTTAGTAATTACGATTTAATTATGATAAAAGTGTTCTATGGTGTGAAAACGTTAAAACCCCCATAACTTTTGTTATGGGGGTCGCAGCCACTTGGGAATTTCACCATTGGAATGGGGAGAGAAAGCGCTTTCGATTGATGGGTCACATGACCCCTTTACTGCAAGTTGACGTAGTAATGACCTTGGCGCCCGGACAAAAACCGCTATAAGTTGGTATATGCTGTTTCATCAGCCATATGAATGGTGAAAATATCATACGCCAGGGGTTTCTGAGATCACTGCGAAGACGAAACCTGCTTATTATCATTATCATTATTATTAGGTTGATATATATTGTAACAAGACTAGTGCGTCTAGTTTAGACTAGTTTGACAACATACTTAAGTTTCAGGACACTTGAGTGTTAATCTTACTGATTTAAAAAAAAATTCAGTTAAAATTTACATGTAAAGAGATATGATCTAACATGGGCTGATTATAGTTAGTCACGAAGGGTCAATTTTAAAAGACGTCTAGCGGACGATAGGAATGACGTACAAAGATGACACTTACATCAATCGTCTTGATTTAAGGAGCGCTTTCAAATGAGGGGTCACATGACCTTGTCACGTGAGCATACCCTGAGATTTATATTTCGGGGTAACCTGAAGCGCTATGTAGTCATGTGACCCCTCATTTGAAAGCCTGCTTGCCAGCAGTCCAATGCTGCTGTTCGTTTGTCAGTCCGGCGTTTTAAAGGCCAGTTATGGCGCGTTTAAAGACATGAGGAAAAAACACATATCGTAATTTAGTAATTACGATTTAATTATGATAAAAGTGTTCTATGGTGTGAAAACCTTAAAACCCCCATAACTTTTGTTATGGGGGTCGCAGTCACTTGGAAATTTCACCATTGGAATGGGGAGACAAAGCGCTTTCGATTGATGGGTCACATGACCCCTTTACTGCAAGTTGACGTAGTAATGACCTTGGCGCCCGGACAAAAACCGCAATAATCTGGTATATGCTGTTTTATCAGCCTAATGAGTGGTGAAAATATCATACGCCAGGGGTTTCTGAGATCACTGCGAAGACGAAACCTGCTTATTATCATTATCATTATTATTAGGTTAATATATATTGTAAATATTGTAAATATTGTAAATATATTGTAACAAGATTAGTGCGTCTAGTTTAGACTAGTTCGACCAAATCTAGGTCCCGAAGTAAGTTATTGTATGACAATAAAAAAAATTTGAAATTTTTTTAAAATTTTGTTCAAAATTAAATTTCAATGCGATTTGATCGCATATGAGGTGATTATAGGTAGTCACTAAAGGGAAAAATTCCAGGAGCCATAACGTTTGTTAGGGTTATGGTATCGACGTGAAATTTGTTTTATATGCTTGCGCTTGTCAAGAGCTATCAATTGATATGTCGCATGATGACGTAAACGGCGACAAATGGTCAGTATAAAAATAATAGTCATACGTGACTGGCCGTTGCGTCCGTAAACGTCATGTAAGGTATCTTTCGAAAGCCCTTTCAATTCTGAGTTGAATGCTGTCAATTTTGTGTTTCTACGTCAAGGTTGACGCAAGTTATAACGATTTCAATTTTTCCGAACTTTTGTTCAATACATATATGGTGTGAGTAGTCGCGGAGGAATTTTTTCGAACAAAATGTTTTCGAAAAAGAACTTTTGGCCATAACTTTTTTTAGGGACCACGTAAATGATTCCGGTTTTCGTAGTTAAATAGAGCAGAAGAAGGGCTTTTATTTGATACCAAAAAAGCTACACGTTAACGCTGACTTATATACCGAAAAACGCAAAATAAAATTTTAGAATAAACTAAATTTCAGATTTAGACCCATATTGCCGGCTCCATGGTCACTGATAGAGTAAAAACTGTTTTGTGTAAGGATCACAGTAATATGGCTGACTTCATGGAAGCATTACCTTTGTTATATCAATGGTAACACGGACGTTACGTAACATTTTTTAAAAATACTAAGTTTACGTAAAAATTGTTGACGCCATAACTTTTTTTAGCTAACTGGTAAAAAGTTCTAGTTTTCGGCATCAGTTAGGATATAAGAACAGCTTTGATTTGACACCATAAAAAGTATAGGTTACCGCTGACTTATGTGCCGAAAAACGTATGATTAGTTTTGACAATAAAATAACTCCAACTTTATTGACCTGGAACCAGAGAACCGGGTCACGTCCAGCACAATGTAAACTTGTTTCATGTTCAGAACATCAACGCCAACCCTTCCAGAGCCACCTCACCCTATTATTATAATTATCACAAAAAATAGGATAGTTTTAAAGATGGTAATTACAAGTCTAGTGCGTCTAGTTTAGACTAGTTAGACCATGTCGTATTTATCTTAGTGAAGTCTATTTTATTTTTCATTCTTTGAAAAATGAGCAAAAAATTTTAAATTTTTGCCTAAATTCAATTGCTCAGAGATTTGATCACTCATGGTGTGATCTGTACAATTAGCCCCTTTTAGGAAAAGTTTTCAGGGGCCATAGCTTTTGATACGGTAGTGGTACAATTATAATTTTAACGTCATTTAAGAGGAAATTGTTAGAGCATTCAAATGATGGGTCACATGACCCTGTGACGTGACGTTTAGCGTACGTCAAAATTTAGAAAGTGAAATTTAGACTTATTTTCAGAAAGTTGCGCCATCATGTGACATGTCATTTGAAAGCGCTAGAAATTGTCTTTCCAATGACGTAATTTTTATCTTTCTACGATGCCCCTAGCCTAAGCTGTGGCCATTTTTGTAGTTAACCTCCAGAAATAACTAACTACAAAAATGGCCTGTCGCGGAGGATTCTGCGGAGAAAAAATAGCTCCATTTTACGCCCTTTTAAACGCAAAGTCACAGCTTAGCAGTGTAGTATGAAGCATTAACGCTTCTTTTAGACATTTTGATGAAACAGATGCTAAGTACCGTGGTTTCAGTAACAACGTTTAAACGTTGCTCATAGCAACAGACAAATAACTCCGTTTTACGTTGCGTATAACTTTGGAACCAAGCGGCTGCACGAGATTCGAAAGTTAGACGTCTGAATACCACACATGATTCTAACTGATATTTTAATGTGGAGTAGATATTTTCATTATCATTATGAATAGGATAGTATAAGTATATTAAATATTATTAATATTATTATTACAAGTCTAGTGCGTCTAGTTTAGACTAGTTAGACCATGTCGTATTTATCTTAGTGAAGTCTATTTTATTTTTTATTCTTTGAAAAATGAGCAAAAAATTTTTAAATTTTTGCCTAAATTCAATTGCTCAGAGATTTGATCACTCATGGTGTGATCTGTACAATTAGCCCCTTTTAGGAAAAGTTTTCAGGGTCCATAGCTTTTGATACGGTAGTGGTACAATTATAATTTTAACGTCATTTAAGAGGAAATTGTTAGAGCTTTCAAATGATGGGTCACATGACCCTGTGACGTGACGTTTAGCGTACGTCAAAATTTAGAAAGTGAAATTTACACTTATTTTCAGGAAGTTGCGCCATCATGTGATATGTCATTTGAAAGCGCTAGAAATTGTCTTTCCAATGACGTAATTTTTATCTTTCTACGGTGCTCCTAGCCTAAGCTGTGGCCATTTTTGTGGTTAACCTCCAGAAATAACTAGCAACAAAAATGGCCTGTCGCGGAGGATTCTGCGGAGGAAAAATAACTCCATTTTACGCCCTTTTAAACGCAAAGTCACAGCTTAGCAGTGTAGTATGAAGCATTAACGCTTCTTTTAGACATTTTGATGAAACCAATGCTAAGTACCGTGGTTTCAGTTACAACGTTTAAACGTTGCTCATAGCAACAAACAAATAACTCCGTTTTACGTTGCGTATAACTTTGGAACCAAGCGGCTGTACGAGATTCGAAAGTTAAACGTCTTAATACCACACATGGTTCTAACTGATATTTTAATGTGGAGTAGATATTTTTATTATCATTATGAATAGGATAGTATAAGTATATTAATTAATATTATTATTAATCCTTTGGCTTCATATGTTGCCACTTTTTTGTGTGAAATGCTTTATGGATATTGACCAAACTTTGGTGGAAGGGTCCCCCTCTTGAGTACTTTCACCCCCCAACTTGATGGACTCGTGGCCCCTCGGGGGCCGGGGTCACGTGACCTTGAAAACTGGATCTGGTGTGTATGGACCAAACCTGTTGGGTTTATGTTTCAGCCATTAGGGGGTGTAAAAAGTGAGTTTTAGGGGTCGATTTTTCGAAATTTGGATTTTGACGTCCCTAGGGGTAATTTGGACCCCGGAACACGAATCCGAGGTCCGTTTTCGTCTAGGACCCCTCTGGACCCTTCCATGACCCCCCTAGGGCACCCTGCCCAGGGGGTCCCCAGGGGTCAAATTTTCGAAATTGGGATTTTGACGTCCCTAGTGGTAATTTGGGCCCCGGAACACGAATCCGAGGTCCATTTTTGTCTAGGACCCCTCTGGACCCTTCCATGACCCCCCTAGGGCACCCTGCCCAGGGGGTCCCCAGGGGTTAAATTTTCGAAATTGGGATTTTGACGTCCCTAGTGGTAATTTGGGCCCCAGAACACGAATCCGAGGTCCATTTTCGTCTAGGACCCCTCTGGACCCTTCCATGACCCCCCTAGGGCACCCTGCCCAGGGGGTCCCCAGGGGTCAAATTTTCGAAATTGGGATTTTGACGTCCCTAGTGGTAATTTGGGCCCCGGAACACGAATCCGAGGTCCATTTTCGTCTAGGACCCCTCTGGACCCTTCCATGACCCCCCTAGGGCACCCTGCCCAGGGGGTCCCCAGGGGTCAAATTTTCGAAATTGGGATTTTGACGTCCCTAGGGGTAATTTGGGCCCCGGAACACGAATCCGAGGTCCATTTTTGTCTAGTACCCCTCTGGACCCTTCCATGACCCCCCTAGGGCACCATGCCCAGGGGGTCCCCAGGGGTCAAATTTTCGAAATTGGGATTTTGACGTCCCTAGGGGTAATTTGAGCTCCTGAACACAAACAGAGGGACCTCTACCTAGAATAGAGGGTCCTTTGCTTAGAATAGAGGGTCCTCTACCCACTGTCGGCAACCCGTTGTAGCCACCCGACGAGTTTTTGGGTTGCCGACCCCCCGCGAAGCAGGGGTGCAACCCATTGTATTCATAATCCTGTTGTTGTTGTTTTTTTGGGTTGCCGACCCCCAGCGAAGCAGGGGTGCAACCCATTGTATTCATATTCCTGTTGTTGATGATGATGATGTTGTTTTTTTTCCTGTTAGCAAAAGTTTGTTACTCGTTTTTCTCTGAAGTTACTGGGGGGATTAATCCCAAACTTTGGTGGGGGGACCCCCCCTATGAGTAGTTGTGCCCCCCACCTTGGTGACCCCCTGACCTCACGGGGGGCCGGGTCACGTGACCCCCGAAAACGATGGAACACAAGGGGGGACCCTTGTGAACTTGAAAAATTTTTTTTCAAGGATTTGGACAAAAAACTGTCTCTAGGGCTAGTTTTGGCCCCTGAACACGAATCTGGGGTTATTTTTTACCTAGGACCCCCCTGGACCCCCCTATGACCCCCTTAGGGTACCCCCGCTTAGGGGGTCCTCGGGGGTCAAATTTTCGAATTTGAGGTTTTGGTGTTTTTAGGCGTAGTTTGGGCCCCTGAACACGAATCTGGGGTTATTTTTTACCTAGGATCCCCCTGGA
>JASANF010010611.1:0-17500 GCA_030248245.1 Trissonchulus sp. WLG1_4
TGGTCCAAATTCACCAGAATCGTCTGGGGTTAAATGCAGTTGGGGGGGGGGGGGAATAGTGGACCTATTTTTTTGAGTAGAGCACATTGGGGGAAGCATTTTTGCTTCAAGAACCCCTATTTCGTTTTTTGGATTTTTTGAGATATGACCCCCCGAAATCTGAACCCTCAGTGACGGACGTTTTCGCAATTTTTTTCCGAAGCGCTTGTTTTTTCCGTTCTAATCGTGTCTAAATGGTGTCAGATTATTGTTTACAATTTTTTAGAATCAAAACAAAGGCTCTTTGACCGGGTTCCTGCCGAAAAATTGGCCAAATTTACCAGAAACGTCCAATTTTTGACTAAATTCAAACTTGGCCTTAATTTAGGCTTGGGCTTAGGCCTAGGGCTTAGGCTTAGTATGGGGCTTAGGCTTAGGCTTAGTATCAGGCTTAGGCTTAGGCTTAGGTTCAGGCTTAGGCTTAGGCTCAGGCTTAGGCAATAAAAAATCGACATTTTCAGAAAAAATCCTGCCAGCTTAGCCTAGAGAATCCTGCCAACTAAGCCTAGACGATGCCTTAAAACATCATAACGCACTCAAAACTGTCCAAAAACAAAGATTATAGCCATTTTTGGCTTCGAACTTTGGCCTACGTTCACTTCCAAAAACACTGAAAATGTAATTTTCAAGGGGTCATAGCTCCGAAAATCCAAATTTGTGGATAGGGGTTCTATTACAAAAAATGCTTCCCTCAAGGTGCTCTACTCCAAAAAATAGGTCCACTATTTTCCCCCCCCCCAACTGCACTTGATCCCAATTTTTGACCTTAGGCTTAGGCTTAGGGCTTAGGATTAGTAAGGGGCTAGGGCTAAGGCCGATTCACACGCTGCGATTTTACTGCGATTTTGCCGCAGCGTTTTTGTCGCTGCGACAAAACGCAGATTGCCGGACGCAAAACACAATGTCCGAACAAACGCAGCGTTTTTAGGGCGGAATGCCTGCGTCTTGATTTTGCCGCAGCGTTTTAAACGCCAGACCATACATTAACATGGGGGTCCAATCTGGGGGGTCCTGTACCGACATTTTGACTACCCTTGTACCAAGTAAGACAAAAAGTGACCGTGTTTTGGCCAAACATTACCGATTTTTTAAAAAATGTGGCCAAAAATACCTATTTTTGGCGTAAAAATTGACAATTTTTGAAAATTTTGACCAAAATGTAGTTAAAATAGCATAAATTTGTTAAAAAATCCCATATCTAAAAGCAAATTTTAGAAAATTTTTGCTTGCCCTTGTACCGTGGCTTTAATTTTGCTTGCCCTTGTACCAAAATCAAAAATCTGGGGGGTCCCGGACCCCCCCCACAGGAAAATTATTTCTAGAAAAAAACTAGAAAAAAACCAGAAAAAAACTAGAAAAAATTATCTAGTTTTTTTCTGGTTTTTTTTCTAGTTTTTTTCTAATTCTTCCTGACGAATATCTGGTTTTTTTCTGGTTTTTTTCTGGTTTTTTTCTAATTTTTTCTAACTTTTTTCTGACTTTTTTCTGGTTTTTTTCTAACTGCCAGTCTCACGATCTAGTTTTTTTCTACTTTTTTTCTGGTTTTTTTCTGACCCTATAGAGAATGTTTTCTAGCTTTTTTCTGGTTTTTTTCTAACTTTTTTCTGGTTTTTTTTCTAGTTTTTTTCCAGCTGTTTTCTACGTTTTTTCTGGCTTTTTTCTGGTTTTTTTCTAGTTTTTTTCTGGTTTTTTTCTGATTTTTCACCAACACTTTCTTGGACATTCTCAATTTTTTCAGAGTGTTCCCTGATGATTTTCTTTATTGTTCAGCCACGTTAATGCTCTTTATATACGTTTTCTGAAACTGAATTCTAGTTATTTTTTGAGGGTGTCTAGTTGTTTTATGCACTGTTTCTAGTATGTACATGTATATGCAAGGTTTTTAATTTTTTTCCAGATTTTTTTGTTTTTTTCTAGTTATTTTCTAACTTTTTTCTGGTTTTTTTCTAGTTATTTTCTAACTTTTTTCTGGTTTTTTTCTAGTCATTTTCTAGTTATTTTCTAACTTTTTTCTGGCTTTTATCTAGTTATTTTCTAACTTTTTTCTGGTTTTTTTCTAGTTATTTTCTAACTTTTTTCTGGTTTTTTTCTAGTTATTTTCTAACTTTTTTCTGGTTTTTTCTAGTTATTTTCTAACTTTTTTCTGATATTTTTCTAGTTATTTTCTAACTTTTTTCTGGTTTTTTTTCTAGTTATTTTCCAACTTTTTTCTGGTTTTTTTCTAGTTATTTTCTAACTTTTTTCTGGTTTTTTTCTAGTTATTTTCTAACTTTTTTCTGATATTTTTCTAGTTATTTTCTAACTTTTTTCTGGTTTTTTTCTAGTTATTTTCCAACTTTTTTCTGGTTTTTTTCTAGTTATTTTCTAACTTTTTTCTGGTTTTTTCTAGTTATTTTCTAACTTTTTTCTGATATTTTTCTAGTTATTTTCTAACTTTTTTCTGGTTTTTTTCTAGTTATTCAACTTCTTTCTGGATTTTTTCTAGTTGAATGGTCTTACTGTATATAGTCAAAGGGAATAAAAATTACAAACTCAGCAGCATAAATACACGTATATATGTATAGCAGGCGGGGAAAAAAACCCACATTTTCATATTTCGTCATGTAGCTCATAGACTATACGTTTTCACGGGAAACCAAAAAAATCTGTCGTAGGCCTAACCTTGCTGTAAATGCTGGCACCGGTTTCATTTCGCTATCTCTTACCATTTGGAAGCCAAAAACTTGCCGGGAAAAAAAACCCATTTGGGGGAAAAAAACCCATGTGGGGGAAAAAAACCCACCCCATAAATCACCCGAAAAGTGTGTTAGCGGTAGTTTTTCAACGCTATGGCACGTATTCGGAGTAGTAGAGGCCACTGATGTCAAAACTATGCGCAGATTTGCTATGGGGCCTCAGGTAGACAAGTTTGAAAACTGCCCTTCGCAGCCCATTATAAAATTTTGAATTTTCAGATTTGAAAACAAAACACCTTAATTTCGCCTGAAAACGTTGAAAACAACTGAAAAGCTGCTATTACGCTTCAAATACATGCAAAATCTGCACTTTATGGCTACTTTTTACGCCATCGACCCTCCATGGAGGATATATATATATACCGTAAGTGGGTGTGACTGGTCGTGACGGACATAGTTTAATTTTATTCGGTTATTTGGCGTTTAAACAAGAGAAATTAACAGGTTATAATTAAAAACATACAAAAAACTGGTAATAGTACCAGATAATACTACTTTCCGCTCCAAAGGGACCTCAAAATGACAAAGTCCGACTATTAGGCCTGTATTCCAGAAATAGATCAAGAAAGTGTCAGTATGCGCATTTGTGTTAACAATAAACGTCTTTTTGCACTACCATGAGTCTTTTGGAGTAGCTACAAGGTTTTTCGACATCACCAGACCATTTTCAAAAAGTGGGGTTTTTTTCCCCCACATGGGTTTTTTTACCCCGTCTAATTTCGGTCATGCCCCCCCTCGTACGAAAGAAGGAGGGACCTGCCACTGCGGTCATGAATAGAGGAAGGGTAGTCCTCTGTAAAAGTGTTTTTACATTTGAGCTCGCATCTTTTAGTGCTGAGAAATGAGACTCCAAAATTCACCTCCCTTGGAGCCATGTCGGGTCAAAAATGGGGGGTCAAAATTTTTGCCTCATAAAAAGTACAAACGAGACCCCGTTTGGATACCGCTTATATACGTTTGCCTATAGGGACTGTACTATACGCTGGCAAATTTTTAGGCCTGTACCACATACCCAAGTTCCGGAACCCGGGTGGGTTTTTTTTCCCCCAAAAAATGGGGTGGGTTTTTTTTCCCCGCCTGCTAATACAGACAAATGAATAAGTTGCAAAGCTGATAATAATTTTGGTTGTTCACTTATTAAATTACAAAAACGGTTAAAATTTTGTGGTATATATACATACATATACAAGACGATTGAATGACTTCAGCCCAAATATGCATTTTCTTAGTATATAATGTATAGTTGAATGCATTAACAATACATTTTTTTGCGCGTATTACGTTATAAACGGTGGACAAACACCGTCCGCGTCTACCATTCTTGTATTTAAGTGGTACACAGCAGCTAAATCCTGAATATTTCAAAAAATGCCAAATTTTATTGAAACATCACCAAAACAGGTTACGTAAGGCGTGTCGGTGTATAGGCCAAAACTACGTTTTACGGCCAAATTTTTTTAGCAAAAATTGTCGTCAAACAAATTAGGGTTTTTTCCCGCAATATGGTTTTTTCCCCGCAATATGGATTTTTCCCCGCACAAACTTTGGACAGTCACAGGTAAACCACAGCGTTTTTCACTGTTCTTGAGCTATAGAAGTATATATAGAGGAAAGGTAACTTGTTTGAAAAATGCAAACGGCGTTGGCCAAAATGTTTTTTGTGAAAAGTTATGACAAGTCAAATATGTGGAAGATTTTGTCACTTTGCAATTTTTCACATGCAAAATTTTGATATTTGATTAAGAATGCTACAAGACTCAGAACTGCACAAAAATTGGTGAGGTAAGTAAGTTTCAGATGCGCTCTCAACCTGACCTACATACTCAAAAAGGGCCTATGTTTAAAGATTCCACCAGAGGAAGCACTAGGGTTTTTCCACGCAAAAGCACAGGAAAACCAGGAAATCTTAATTTTCTGTAAAATTTTATCTATTACGGATTTTTCAGATGTTTTTTACCCTTTCCATTCAGAGACATTTTACAGACTTTCAGAGGAATTTCAGAGGAATTTCAGATAAATTCAGAGGAAATTCAGAGAATTTCACCCAGAATTCAGAAACTCTGAATTTTATCTGAAAAAATGTTACAGGCTTTTCAGATAAATTTCAGATATTTTTTACACGAATTTCAGAGAAAATTCAGATTCCTGGTTTTCCTGTGAAGGCGTGGGGGTTTTTCCCGCACCACTATAATATATATATATATATATATATATATATATATATATATATATATATATATATATATATATATAATACCATGATAAAATTATGTGACGTTTGGAGGGCGATAATTAGCAGCAAGATGGCCGTTGACGGATCCGATGGACGTATGTGGGCCACAGGAAGACCTGAAAACATGAAAATATTTTTTTGCACGATTCGGAGGTTCGTTTTGAAACACTCAACTACCCGGTTTACATTTGATTTGTTTACATTTACAATATTTTCACCCGTAAAACGGTACGCACCTCATCTTAATAAAAGTAAAAAAACCCCATGGCCTTGATCTGATCTCTAGCCCCCAAAATAACTGTTGCCGCTTTTAATGAACATATTTAAAAAACCAAGATTTAAACTCGGCAGAAAAAAAGGAAGAAACACAAAAATACCATAAATTAATGTACAATAACGATATATATGATAATATAACATGACATAAAAGGTATAGAACGGACTTTAAGAACGTTACAAAACGATTTAGTAAAAGCAGAAAAAAGTTAGAAAAAAGTTGGAAAAAAATCAGAAAAAAACCAGAAAAAAGCTAGAAAAAAACTAGATCGTATTTTGCGAAAGTTTGAAAAATCTAAAAATTCTCACATCGCATCAGCAAACAATCAGAAAAGCATAGTAAAAAACTCAAAAAAAGGTGGAAAAACCAATTTAAACCCACCAAAAACACCGGAAAATACAGTAAAAATAAGCTAAAATAATGCATTACAAAGGGAATTACAGACACAAAAGACTAAAACAAATGACAAAAAGGGCGTAAAAGTACTCCAAAAACATTAAAAACCGATTTGGGGCAAATCTGAAAAAAGTTAGAAAAAAACCAGAAAAAAACCAGAAAAAAACTAGATCGTATTTTGACAAAGTCAGAAAAAAACCAGAAAAAAACTAGATCGTAAGTTGGAAAAAAAACTAGAAAAAAACCAGAAAAAAGTTAGAAAAAAGTTAGAAAAAAACTAGATAATTTTTTCTGGTTTTTTTCTAACTAGAAAAAAGTTAGAAAAAAACCAGATAATTTTTTACGATCTAGTTTTTTTCTGGAAATAATTTTCCTGTGCCCTCAGACCCCCCCCCCCCGTGTTAAACTGTGCGCCAGACTGCTATTCGACCTGCGATTTCATTGCGTTTTCATGCTGCGGACGTGTTGGCTTAAACAATTTTCGCGGAGCAATTTGTCAATTTTTTGAAACAGTAAAGACGCAACGCAGCAGCAAACAAGCAAACTATGCGAGACGCACTTAAGCCGCAAAGCTTGTTCAGACGGTGCGTTTTGCTTGCGACACCCTGCGGCTTGCGTCAAAATCGTAGCGGCAAAAACGCAGCGTGTGATTCGGCATTTAGGCTCAGGCTTAGGCTTAGTGCTTAGGCTCAGGCTTAGTAGGTGGGCTAGGAAAGGCTTAGTCTTAGTTGCTTGCATCAAATAAAAGGATATTTGCTACTGTGGAATCATAAATAAAGCTGCCCCTTTGAACCGAAATTGGCTGTCAGCGCCAGCGTGATGCTGAGCAGCAGTGACCAGTGGCGTACCCAGGGGGGGGGCTAGGGGGACATCAGCCCCCCCCTTCGCGATTTTAGCCCCCCCCTTCGCGATTTCAGCCCCCCCCTTTTTTCACTTTTTTTCCCGTGGTCTTTGGTTTTATGACACCGCTGAAAAAAATTTCCGGCACGTTCCCAATTGACTAAAATTACACTGAAATTTCAAAAATTTTCCAAAATTTTCTTTCGCGGGGCTACCTAATTCATTACTGCTCTAATGTATATACATGACTTATGTCTGCTATGGTGTATTAATAATGAGTAATGCTGACAACTATTATTGGTATTTAGTTATATATTTTGTGTGGCTTTTAAGGGGGTAATTGCGTTTTCAGGTGTTTTTTTAAAAGGCCATAGCTCAGCGGTTACAAATTCAAATCACAAGCGGTCTTTTGCATTAGGTAGAACAATATCTTTCCTACATGTGTGCCATGCCTTAAAATTTAACCTTTAATTTTCTTTAAAGTATAAGCAACTAAAGAAAGGTCCTTTCCAAAATATTAAAATTTTTTACAAAAAGTTTGCGCCACAGCTCTGAATCGTACGGTTACCTGTTGGGGCTGAAAGTTGGTAAGGTTTTTGACATGTTTAAAATCCCCAGGCATGTCCCCCACTTTTTTAATAACTAGTCAATTTACTGAGAAAATAGCTGAAAAGCAAACGCACCGAAAATTTAAGATATTTTCTTGTAATTAAAACCCTCTAAAAATGTCCACAGGTGAAATTTCAAAAAAAGTGAGAGACATGCCTGGGGATTTTGACCTTTACAATACTGTCCCAAAAATTTATGCTCAGGCGTCACTTATAACTTGAGTACTGGTGGCGCAAACTTTACATAGAAATCACAAAAACCTCGAAAACGCAACTACCACCTTAATTAAAAACCGTGTGGTGGGTGGAGTGGAGGACGAACGTCTAAGGACAGCCCTTGTCACCCATTGTTTTTCTTCAATTTTTTCCTGTATGCAACGTATTTTTCAGGTTTTCTAGTCCCCCCATGGGCCGATTTTTCGTGCTTTTTTTATCTAACTAGGTTAAAAGTTTGAAAAATTTGACATAACAAAATCTGACTCTGAACAGACCGCTGCTACAACTATGATTTCACGACAACTGTTGCTTAGAAATGGTTTTTCAATGCAAATTTTATTTCAAAATTCTAAAAAAGCTCCAGCTTCTGGGGGCTGCCGCCCCCAGACCCCTGCAACCACTATGATTTCACGACAACTGTTGCTTAGAAATGGTTTTTCAATGCAAATTTTGGATCAAGTGCAGTTGGGGGGGGGGGGGGGGAAATAGTGGACCCATTTTTTGGAGTAGAGCACCTTGAGGGAAGCATTTTTTGTAATAGAACCCCTATCCACAAATTTAGATTTTCTGAGCTATGACCCCTTGAAAATTGCATTTTCAGTGTTTTTGGAAGTGAACGTAGGCCAAAGTTCGAAGCCAAAAATGGCTATAATCTTTCGTTTTGGATAGTTTTGAGTGCGTTATGATGTTTTAAGGCATCGTCTAGGCTTAGTTGGCAGGATTCTCTAGGCTAAGCTGGCAGGATTTTTCTGAAAATTTCGATTTTTTTATTGCCTAAACCTGAGCCTAAGCCTAAGCCTGAACCTAAGTCTAAGCCTAAGCCTGATACTAAGCCTAAGCCTAAGCCCCATACTAAGCCTAAGCCCCATACTAAGCCTAAGCCCTAAGCCTAAGCCTAAGCCCAAGCCTAAATTAAGGCCAAGTTGGAATTTGGTCAAAAATTGGACGTTTCTGGCGAATTGGGCCAACTTTTCGGCAGGAAATCGGTCAAAGAGCCTTTGTTTTGATTCAAAAAAATAGTAGACAATAATCTGACACCGTTTAGACACGATTAGAACGGAAACAACAAGGACTTCGGAAAAAAATTGCGAAAACCTCCGTCACTGAGGGTTCAGATTTCGGGGGGTCATATCTCAGAAAATCCAAAAAATGAAATAGGGGTTCTTGAAGCAAAAAAGCTTCCCCCAAGGTGCTCTACTCAAAAAAATAGGTCCACTATTTTCCCCCCCCCCCCAACTGCATTTAACCCCAAATTTTATTTCAAAATTCTAAAAAAGCTCCAGCTTCTGGGGGCTGCCGCCCCCAGACCCCTGCAACCACTATGATTTCACGACAACTGTTGCTTAGAAATGGTTTTTCAATGCAAATTTTATTTCAAAATTCTAAAAAAGCTCCAGCTTCTGGGGGCTGCCGCCCCCAGACCCCTGCAACCACTATGATTGCACGACATATTGCGTATATAAAACTTTTTTGCAATATCAATGAAATCAGTAAAAAAATTCAAAAAGCTGAACTTTCTGCAGACTGCCGCGGACTGCGTGTGCGTTTTCACCCCCCCCCCCCCCCCCCGGTCGTCGACCATCAGTTCAGCCCCCCCCTTCGCGAAATCCTGGGTACGCTACTGGCAGTGACGTTTTGAATTCGTATTTATGGTATTCTTCATTATTAAAAATTGCTCCTTTTAACTAAAAATGGCTATTTTTCCTCAAAAAATGTAATTAGTTTATTGGCTATCCAAAAAGAACCAATATATAACAATTTATATGTGAGCTCAGTTTAACGATACATATTTCGCCTATTATATATTTTGAAAAATTAACATTTTTTGGTATAAATGAGCAGATTATTTTGGAAACAAAGCTGAATTAAATATAATATTATAAGTTACGTTATGATGATCAAACTTAAGACTGATATTACGACTGTATCGGTGAAAATTTTCGAAAATTAGCCCCAGAATGTCGAAAAATGCTGATTTTCGACAAAATTTGATTTTTTTCGAATAGCAATAAATCCACGTTTTTTTGCTTGGAAAGGGCTAAAAATAAACTCAGCGCGTCCGAAAACCTATACAAACGTGTTTTTACATTGAAAAAATGTGAGTTTGAATTTCCCCCCCCCCGCCGAACCTGCACCCTAAGACTAAGCCTGAACCTAAGCCTAAGCCTAAGCCTGATACTAAGCCTAAGCCTAAGCCTAAGCCCAAGCCTAAATTAAGGCCATGTTTGAATTTGGTCAAAAATTGAACGTCTCTGGCGAATTTGGCCAATTTTTCGGCAGGAACCCGGTCAAAGAGCCATTGTTTTGATTCCAAAAATTTTTAAACAATAATCTGACACCATTTAGACACGATTAGAACGGAAAAACCAAGGGCTTAGGAAAAAAATTGAAGAAACGTCCCTCACTGAGGGTTTTCCAAAATACTCAAATTTAGCTTTCGATTAGGATTTAGGCTCAGGCTCAGGCTTAGTCCCAGGATTATTATCGGGCTTAGTTTGGGCTTAAGGCCGATTCACACGGTGCGTTTTTGCCGCTGCGATTTTGACGCAAAACGCAAGACGCAGGGTGTCGCACACAAAACGCAGCGTCTGAACAAACGTTGCGTCTCGCAAACTATTTTGCTGCGTCTTTACTGTTTTAAAAATATGAGAAACAGCTTTGCTGATATTGTTGAAACCAACACGTCCGCAGCATCAAAACGCACTGAAATCGCAGGCCGAATTGCAGTCTGGCGTTTAAAACGCTGCGGAAAAATCAAGACGCATTCATTCCGCATGGAAATCGCTGCGTCTGTTCAGACAGTGCGTTTTGCCGCAGGCCGATTCACACGCTGCGATTTTACTGCAATTTTGCCGCAGCGTTTTTGTCGCTGCGGCAAAACGCAGCTTGCCGCACGCAAAACGCAATGCCTGAACAGACGCAGCGTTTTCAGTGCGGAATGCCTGCGTCTTGATTTTGCCGCAGCGGTTTAAACGCCAGACTGCTATTCAACCTGCGATTTCACTGCGTTTTGATGCTGCGGACGTGTTGGCATAAACAAATTTCGCGGACCAATTTTTAATTTTTTTGAAACAGTAAAGACGCAGCAAACTGACCTGCGAGACGCACTAAGGCCGCAAAGCTTGTTCAGACGGTGCGTTTCGCTTGCGACACCCTGCGGCTTGCGTTTTGCGTCAAAATCGCAGCGGCAAAAACGCACCGTGTGAATCGGCCTTAAGGCCGATTCACACGCTGCGATTTTGCCGCTGCGATTTTGCCGCTGCGATTTTGACGCGAAACGCAAGACGCAGGGTGTCGCACGCAAAACGCAGAGTCTGAACAAACGTTGCGTCTCGCAAACTGTTTTACTGCGTCATTACTGTTTTAAAAATATGACAAACAGCTTTGCTAATATTGTTGAAACCAACACGTCCGCAGCATCAAAACGCACTGAAATCGCAAACCGAATTGCAAGCTGGCGTTTAAAACGCTGCGGAAAAATCAAGACGCATGCATTCCGCATTGAAATCGCTGCGTCTGTTCAGACACTGCGTTTTGCCGCAGCGGCAAAAACGCTGCGGCAAAAACGCTGCGGCAAAATCGCAGTAAAATCGCAGCGTGTGAATCGGCCTTTAGTTTTATAATTTTCAAATTTATATGTTTATGTGATGAGCCTTGCAGGAAGGAAAGGCACGTCAGGCTTAGGTACTAAAAAATAGAAATTTTCGAGAAAAATCTTGCCAGCTGAGCCTAAAGAATCCTGCTAGCTAAGCCTAGACGATAAACATCTTAACGCACTCAAAACTATCCGGCCCACTATCCACTAAAACTCAGAAGTTAACTATTACGACTGTCTTTGTCTAGGCTAAGATGGCAGGAGTTTTCCTGAAAATTTCTATTTTTTACTACCGGAACCTGAACCTAAGCCTGAATCTAAGCCTAAGCCCTCCTATGTATACTGGCCCGAATTCACATTACTAAGTGTTATTCACATACTAACGCTATGCGTTTGCTAAGTGTTAGCGCCTAGCGCTAACGCTTAGCTAAGTTTACAGTGGCGCTCCGAGAATTTGCAGGTAATTCTTACTTTCACGGTTATATACACACACACACATATATATATATACACATGTGCAGCTAAGGAAATCTGGGGGGGAGCCGTCGACCGGGGGGGGGGGTGCGGAGCAACTTTTCCGGAGCAAAAGCACGGAGCAATTTTGCTTCGTGAGCCACCAAATTTGCTCCTGAGCTACTAATTTTTGCTTCATGAGCCACCAAATTTCCTCCCCGGCCGCTCAATTTACCTATTTACCTTCGTGAGCTACTTTCAAAAAATTCTGGGGGGGGGGGGGAGCGGACCTTTCTGGGGGGGGGGCGGGGTCCGGTTGGGGGGGAGCAATCCCCCCCACGCCCATGTATGTATATATATATATATATATATATATATATATGTGTGTGTGTGTAACGCGGAACAACCCCATGTATTCCACCGGGTAAAACCATAGTGCTTTCTTGGGAAATGGTTTTCTTTCGAATTGTCTCACTGTATAATATTGGGGTTAAATGCAGTTGGGGGGGGGAAATAGTGGACCTATTTTTTTGAGTAGAGCACCTTAGGGGAAGAATTTTTGCTTCAAGAACCCCTATTTCATTTTTTGGATTTTCTGAGATATGACCCTCCGAAGTCTGAACCCTCAGTGCAGTGTTTTTTTTCGTCAAAAATTCTGCGTCGTCTGACGCACATGCCCAAATTTTTTTGCGTCATTTTGAAAAAAAGTGCGCAGAGCGGTTATAATGCTATCTATGCACGAGTTTTAGGTGAAAATCACTTTATTATGGCAATGGCCGTCCTCAATTACGATTTTGAGATTTCAAAAAAATTTTCTGAAATAATTTTCAATTCTACATTTAAAAAATTTCGGGGGGAATGGCTTTTTGATTTTTTGTAATGGGTTAAAATGCACTGTTTCAATATTAACATAAAAATGTGAATTTATTGAAAATGGAAGACCATGTTGCCAGAAGTTGCAGGGGTCTGGGGGCGGCAGCCCCCAGGAAAAAAATTGGGAAAATTTTTTATTTTTAGTCTAAATTTGATCAATTGGAAACGTATCGAAAAGTTTTTTCGACCAGGCAAGAAAAGCGAGGACGAGGACCGAGGACGGCGAGGACCCTTGTGTAAAAATCCACTGCTTGACTTATCTCAGTTCCCCTGGAGACGGCATCTTTACGCCAAATTAGGTTGGCAGGAACTGAGCTATTAACACTGTAAACACGCAGCTAGTTTCAGAAGATATATGTAATAGAATGCTCCTATTCCACATTTTGATACTAGCGCGGCAATCATCTAAATATCTATCGGCATTAATTGATGCTTTTAAGACACTTGCTGGGTGTGGCATGGTTCGACAGTTCTAATTTGTTCTAATTGGCATTTGTTCTAATCATATGTAATCTTAATCATATAACTAATCATAATAGGTTGTAAACTGTCATTGAACCAGTTGTAGCTGTATATGTGGTAGTTCAGAACAGGACCCAGTCAGGTCCCGGACCCAACTAGTTCAGAGTAGGACACCGCTACAGACTAGTTCACATCGGGACCCGCAAAAGTCAGACTTACACAAAAGATGCCTGCGCACGCATGACCAGTTTTGTCATGTTTGTATATATAATTGCCTCACTTGTACTTTCAAGTATTGTGAGTGTTGGACGCTGCTTAAGTTCGGTTATCACCCGGTAATGGGTGATAAACGATGGTATCTTGTTTCGCCTATATCAAAATTTTAACGCGTTAACACAAATTACAATTTCAACTTTAATGAACTACGTAATTATCGACTTAATAGATTATAAAGACATTGAAATTATACAAAACTCGTTTATAAAGTTGTTGTTTGAAAAGTTCGGGCAAAAAACTACGTTTCAACAATTTCTTGTGAGGGTCAGTTTTCAGTGTAAAAACTTCGCAGCCGTTTGAATTTATAAGTTACACTTACATGAGCAATTACACCACTGGTCTGCTCTTGATACTTTTATGTTAAACCGCCTCTTTGTTAAGTTGACGGTCCCGATCTGAACTAGTCCGTAGCGGGGTCCTGCTCTGAACTAGTTGGGTCCGGGACCTAACTGGGTCCTGCTCTGACTGAACTACCACATATATACAGATCAAGCTTTAAACGTTAGACACATCAGAAAATTTTACAAATTTAATGGTTTCGACGCAATTTTAGAAAATTTTTCAAAACTTTCACGACGAAAATGCCATTTTCGGCACTTTTTGGCCAAATCAGCTATGACATCCTTCAGCCTCAGCCGAAAAAAAGTGCGTCACGGGACGCACATGGCCAAAAAAAAGTGCGAAATTTCGGAAAAAAAAGTGCGGCGTTTCGCACTTTTTGACGCAAAAAAAAACACTGCCTCAGTGAGGGACGTTTTACAATTTTTTTTCCGAAGCCCTTGATTTTTGCGTTCTAATCGTGTCTAAATGGTGTCAGATTATTGTTTACAATTTTTTAGAATCAAAACAAAGGCTCTTTCACCGGGTTCCAGCCGAAAAATTGGCCGAATTTGCCAGAAACGTCCAATTTTTGACCAAATTCAAGCTTAGCCTCAATTTAGGCTTGGGCTTAGGCTTAGGACTTAGGCTTAGTATGGGGCTTAGGCTTAGGCTTAGTATCAGGCTTAGGCTTAGGCTCAGGTTCAGGCTTAGGCTTAGGCTCAGGTTTAGGCAATAAAAAATCGAAATTTTCAGAAAAAATCCTGCCAACTTAGCCTAGAGAATCCTGCCAACTAAGCCTAGACGATGCCTTGAAACATCATAACCACAGATGTACATGGGGGGGGTCTGGGGGGGGGGGGCAAGCCCCCCCCCGATTTGAAATTCCGGGACAAGCCCCCCCTCAGATTTGACAAGTTGGGACAAGCCCCCCTCTCTGAAACCCCAAAATCGCTTCAGATCGCCGTAAAATGCTTCAAAAATGACCGAAAAAACGAAAAAATCGCTAAAAATATCGGAATTTCGCAAAAATTTCCCATTTTTAGGCAAAAATTGGAAATTTTCGCTTTTTTGGGACAAAATATCGGGACAAGCCCCCCCTAAAATGTCGAAAATTTCGGGACAAGCCCCCCCCCAGACCGAGACCCCGTGTACATGTATGATCATAACGCACTCAAAACTATCCAAAAACAAAGATTATAGCCAATTTTGGCTTCGAAATTTGGCCAACGTTCACTTCCAAAAACACTGAAAATCCAATTTTCAAGGGGTCATAGCTCAGAAAATCTAAATTTGTGGATAGGGGTTCTATTACAAAAAATGCTTCCCTCAAGGTGCTCTACTCCAAAAATAGGTCCACTATTCCCCCCCCCCCCAACTACACTTGATCCGTATATATATTGTCAAAGGGGGTGCATCTTCGGCGGGGGGGGGGGGAATTCAAACACATTTTCTTCAGCGTAAAAACACGTTTTTATAGGTTTTCGCATGCGCTGAGTTCATTTTTGGCAGTTTCCAAGCGAAAAAATGTTGATTTTCACCTTTTCCAGAAAATTCAAATTTTGTCGAAAATCTTAATTTTTCGTCATATTGGGGCTAACTCTCGCAAAATAAAACCAGCTCGCTCATTATATCAGTGCAAAATTTAATGAGCATATATTAACACATAATAATATATAGATATATATATTTTATTAAGCTTCAATTGCTACATATCTTGCATATTCTGGCCAAAAAATGTGATTTTTTTCAATTATAAAATTCCTTAAAATGAATTTAAAATTAAAAATTTTACATTTTTTGCGCAACAGATGGCTATTAAATATTTTTCTCCACAAAAATATCACATTTGAGGCATAAGTACGGCAATATAATAAATTTTAATTAGGGATGTCGCGGATATCCGCATCCGCATCCGCATCCGCGGATGATCCGCAACTTTTTGACATCCGCATCCGCATCCGCATCCGCAAAAATTTAATGCGGATGTGCGGATGTTGCAGATTCGGCAAAATTTACTAAAAATGTAGAAAATCAGACGACAATTTTGATTTTTGTGCATGTATATACCAATATTTTGCTCTTAAAACGATGGATGAAACTTTATTCTAGGCTTTTTCACCTCATTGTTGGTTGCAAATCGCTGTTTTACTGCAAAACTGTTTTATCTAAGTCTCATTCCTTAGTACTTGCATTCATACTTGCTATTTTTAGTATATTATGTATTTTTTGGTGAAAAATTTTTCAAAAATTCGGCTCATAACCTGTTTCCGCATCCGCATCCGCATCCGCGCGGATGTCAGAAGTCAACATCCGCATCCGCATCCGCGGATGTCAAAAAAGTTACATCCGCGACATCCCTAATTTTAATGTCTCAAATTCTAGTTCAAAACTTTCCTTAATGCTCAGAGCCAAGCTCACGCTGACGGGCAATTTCGGTTTTAAAGTTCAGCTTTATTCATTATTCCACACTAAGACTAACTTGTTGCTTACCCACAACTGAGTCTAAGCGTGAGCACTAAGCCTCAGCCTAAGCCTGAGCTCTGAGTCTAAGCGCTAAGCCTAGGCACTAAGCCTAAGCCTGAGGCCTAATTTGGAAAAAAAAATCTGCTCAGAAGCATCAAAAATAACTTCACTGCACTAAAAAACCTCAACTATTTCACTCTAGATTTTTATTAAAAGGGGCGACATCTATTTTGGGGGCTAGAGATCAGATTGGGGGCTTGGCTGACGATGGGGGTTCTATATTTTTATTAAAAGATGGGGTAGGAATCATTTTAGGGCCAAAAATAATTTCCCCCCCCGCCGAAGATTGACCGTCAAAGGGGATAAAAATCACGAACTCAGCAGCGTACATAAATACACATACATATACATGTATGTATGTATATACATACATGTAACGGGGTCAAAATTTTGGGGGGGCCTCTCCGGCCAAATTTCGGGTACCTAACCAAATTTTGGTCAGTTTGACCAAAAATACCCTAAATTTTGCAAAATTTTCTAAAAACTTCGCCAAAAAGGGACATTTTTTCTAAATTTTGCCGCCCCCAGACCCCCGCGATCATTCTACCTTCTTGGCCAAGTGTGGCTTAAAATTAAGTTTTCAATGCAAATTCTATTTCAAAATTTTAAAAAAGCGCTAGCTTCTGGGGGCTGCCGCCCCCAGAGTCCCAGACCCCCTCAGTCATTCTATTTTCTTGGCCAAGTGTGGCTTGAAATTAAGTTTTCAATGCACATTTTATTTCAAAAGTTTAAAAAAGTGTTAGCTTCTGGGGGCTGCCGCCCCCAGACCCCCGCGATCATTCTACTTTCTTGGCCAAGTGTGGCTTGAAATTAAGTTTTCAATGCAAATTTCATTTCAAAATTCTAAAAAAGCGCTAGCTTCTGGGGGCTACCGCCCCCAGACCCCCGCGATCATTCTACCTTCTTGGCCAAGTGTGGCTTAAAATTAAGTTTTCAATGCAAATTCTATTTCAAAATTTTAAAAAAGCGCTAGCTTCTGGGGGCTGCCGCCCCCAGAGTCCCAGACCCCCTCAGTCATTCTATTTTCTTGGCCAAGTGTGGCTTGAAATTAAGTTTTCAATGCACATTTTATTTCAAAAGATTAAAAAAGTGTTAGCTTCTGGGGGCTGCCGCCCCCAGACCCCCGCGATCATTCTACTTTCTTGGCCAAGTGTGGCTTGAAATTAAGTTTTCAATGCAAATTTTATTTCAAAATTTTAAAAAAGCGCTAGCTTCTGGGGGCTACCGCCCCAAGACCCCCGCAGTCGTTCTACTTTCTTGGCCAAGTGTGGCTTGAAATTAAGTTTTCAATGCAAATTTTATTTCAAAATTTTAAAAAAGCGCTAGCTGATACCCAGACCCAGACCTACATATATCTGCCCCCCCCCCTTAGCAAAGTCCTGGCTACGCTACTGATGTATAAGTGAATAACACAGCGCTTAGCGCTAACAGTAGTGCAAACTGCAAACGTCAAGGTCACAAACTCACAAAGTGCCTTTGTTTTGATACTAAAAAATCGTAAACATTCTGACTCTATTTAAACACGTTTAGAACAAAAAAGACACGAGTTTCTGAAAAAAGCTTCGAAAACGTCACTCACGTTGGATTTAGAGGATTCAGGTTTCGGGAGGTCGTATCTCAGACAAATCCAAAAAATAGAGTAGGGGTTCTTTA
>JASANF010010612.1:0-35159 GCA_030248245.1 Trissonchulus sp. WLG1_4
TTTTTTTGGATATGGATCCATTGCTAGATTACTAGCTTAACGCTCTACCGACTGAGCTACGCTGGCCTATTGGTGTTTGTGTTAATTTCCCTTTAAATAGTGATGCTGATCTTGGATAGCGCTTATAGCACCTGAGGGTGCTATTTGCGCTATTTAGGCGCTATTTTGTGCTATTGGCTAACTTATTGAAAAGTTTTGTACTTTTTAGCACGTATACGATCCCTCAATAAACAAAAAGAATTTTAAAAGTATTTTAAAACTTTTGTTTGTGTTCTGGACGTCGATATAAAAAAATATTGCATAAATAGCGCATATAGCACAACGATAGCGCATCAAAGTGCTATAAGCGCTATTTTTTTCATAGGCTTAAAAAATAGCGCTTATAGCACCCGAGGGTGCTATTTGCGCTATTTAGGCGCTATTTTGTGCTATTGGCTAATTTGTTGAAAAGTTTTGTATTTTTTAGTAAGTATACGGTCCCTCAATAAATTAAAAAAATTTTAAAATTATTTTTAAATTTTTGTTTGTGTTCTAGTCGACGATACAAAAAAATAGCGCATATAGCACAACGATAGCGCATCAAAGTGCTATAAGCGCTATTTTTTTCGTAGGTTTAAAAAATAGCGCTTATAGCATTTGAGGGTGCTATTTGCGCTATTTAGGCGCTATTTTGTGCTATTGGCTAAATTATTGAAAATTTTTGTCCTTTTTAGCACGTATACGATCCCTCAATAAACAAAAAGAATTTTAAAAGTATTTTAAAACTTTTGTTTGTGTCCTGGACGTCGATATGAAAAAATATTGCATAAATAGCGCATATAGCACAACGATAGCGCATCAAAGTGCTATAAGCGCTATTTTTTTCATAGGCTTAAAAAATAGCGCTTATAGCACCCGAGGGTGCTATTTGCACTATTTAGGCGCTATTTTGTGCTATTGGCTAATTTATTGAAAAGTTTTGCATTTTAGTAAGTATACGGTCCCTCAATAAATTAGAAAAATTTTAAAATTATTTTTAAATTTTTGTTTGTGTTCTAGTCGACGATACAAAAAAATAGCGCATATAGCACAACGATAGCGCATCAAAGTGCTATAAGCGCTATTTTTTTCGTAGGTTTAAAAAATAGCGCTTATAGCATCTGAGGCTGCTATTTGCGCTATTTAGGCGCTATTTTGTGCTATTGGCTAATTTATTGAAAATTTTTGTCCTTTTTAGTGAGTATACGGTCCCTCAATAAATTAGAATAGTTTTAAAATTATTTTTAAAATTTTGTTAGTGTTCTAGTCGACGATATAAAAAATAGCGCATATAGCAAAACGATAGCGCATCAAAGTGCTATAAGCGCTATTTTTTCGTAGGCTTAAAAAATAGCGCTTATTGCACCAGATGGTGCTATTTGCGCTATTTAGGCGCTTGGACGCTGCTTGGACTTGATTATTTCTATATTATTATGATTATTAACTCATTATTGCTTTAAACTATAGGGCATATAGCGCTTATAGCACTTCGATAGCGGGGGAGGGGAGGGGGGGAGGAGGGGGGGGGGGGGGGAGGGGGGGTACCTGTCGTTGCGTGTATAGCGCAAATAGCGGGGGGGGGTGGGGGGGGGCGTTTTTGAGGTGGAAACTATAGTAGCGCATATAGCGCAAATAGCGCCTAGGGGTGGGGGGGAGTAAAATCTCGTGCTCGTGCACGCTTACACGCGACATCTACCCCAATATATATTACGCAAATTAGGCGCACAAAGTTATTAATTACAGAATATCATTTTCAACAATGCCTGCTTTGCAGTGCCGTTACGGTTTTGCCACAAAAGGTGGCTTTTCACGGGAACTTTTCGGACGTACCCATAGAAATTATATTAAGCATATTCACCTCGTGTTAAACAGGCTCAACAATCTATCGTCAGTAATTATTAATCATCTAAATAATCTAACATCTGTCTAATCTCATTATATTAAATATCAATTAACTAAATTAATTATAACAGTCAGTCAGAAAACTGCACTTTAGTTGAGTGCCCTCATTTTTTTTCTACATACCATCAACACCAAAAGTTTTGACACAATAACTATGTAATTCTAGTTAATTAACTAATTAATTCTCAAAAATCCAAAAAAACATAAAACATTGTACTTAGTGTAGGTACTCAATGACTAAAAATAATATAGCAAGCAGCATCTGATTAACAAAATGAGTATAAATAACAAAAACAAATATTATATTACAAAAGATAGCGACCAGAAAGCTACGATAATAATCTACCCCTAAAGTTACTGTGTAGGTGATATACCTACCTACGCTGTAATTGTTTCGCTGCGTTGTTCATGAACGCAACCAGTTGGACTAATGTTTCTTTATCGTCATGTATTCAAATACACCACATGACATTGTTTTACTTCAGCTTTAGTCTGTGACCCACGCACTGAGGTACAGCACCGCTTCGCAACTCTCTTTTCAGAGTATTAAGTTACCTGCAGAGGAATAGAGGTGAATCTGCATGTGTCGGCTTGGTACAGCCCGGGATGTGTCAGCCATACCGGTACAGGGCTGTGTGGATCAGAATGACTAAAGTTTTGGGCTAGGTGGATAAGACATCCAGCCCCACATAGAGGTAACCCTGATCGGTCAAAATCACTCTAAATTTAGCAAAATTTTCAAAAATTTAAGAAAAAAAGTGCCATTTTTTCTAAATTTTGCCCCATTTTCGGGACCCTCCCCCCGGCCCCTCGATTTTGGAAGGGGTGTCACCTCATCCCCCGCTTCCATGTATGCCCTTTAGTGTTTCCGTCTCTCTGTCGTGTCCTTATGTTCTTATTACAGTACCTATCCTACGATCCTTTCGTTTTAGCTCTAACGACCTAATCATTACGCCCTGTCGTTTTGTGAAACACAGATAGCAGTAAAGCTTGTGCTTTTGTGTCCTTTTCGATTAAATTCTTACAACAACGTCAAAAATGAAAAATTTATTCCATATTATATATGCAAATTGGCGCACAAAGTAATACAGAATAGAATATCATTTGCAACAATGCCTGCTTCCCACTGCCGGTAGGGTCTGTTCACTTTATTCACAAAAAGTGGAATTTCACGGGAACTTTTCGAAAGTGACGGAGGGAGGTACATATATACCCATAGAAATTATATTTGGTAAATTCATATGTTAAATATTAAATTCTGATCTGATAATTCAGATGTTAAACAGACACAATAATTTATCGTCACTGATTAATCACGTAAATAATCTAACATCAGTCTAATCTCATAATATAAAACATCAGTTATCCAATCAATTATAACAGTCAGTTATTTTTTAAGCGATCGATTTACACGTATATACTTTAGTAAATTACGTACACTCACGTTAAAAAGCGTATTTTACTTACGCACTCTCAATTCAATTTTTTTCTACAATTAACACCAAAACTTTTGACACCTTTACGGACAACTATAATGAATTACGTTTCTCAAGAACTAGTTCTAATTAATAATTGATGAATTCTCAAAAATTAAAAACCTTGTAGTGAAAAAAATAACAGCAAACAGCATCTGATTAACAAAGATAGAATATATATACCAAAAACGTAAATTATATTACAAAAGACAGCGACCAGAAAGCTACAATAATAACTGATAATCTACTCATAAGAAACATAAAATACAAGTGTAAAAAAATCACACCCCCGTAAGATATATTTTATTTTTTTCGTAACTTTACCGTTGAACAAACATACGACTGTAATTATGAGTCGACCCAAAGAAAAAAAGTCTGACCAAAAGTTGCTGAACCCTGAACAAAATAGGTGGCGTGATTTTTCTGACTACTCGCTGTACTCTTGATACTTGCAATTTGTACTTTTCGTAATGAGATCGCGTCTTTGTTTTTTGACTTTTTGTCTCAGGGTCCAGCATTTTGGTCAGACTTTAGGAAGCAGTTAATCAACATTATGAATTTTAGTAAATTTAAAATAAATGAAAATTTTCGAAAAAACCTCCCCAACAGGTGAATTTATGAGTATAATTACAAGACTTAGTATGAAAAATAGCCAAGAAATACCATATCAAATAGCACATAAACAATGCATATGTAAATAAGGCACCATAAAAGGCATTATGCACAGCATAACAGCTATTATTGATTGAACCTATTGATTGAGCAAAAAAACTTTCCTCAAGACATAAAAAGCATTTAGTACATAGATTAGATTAATTTGAAACATTAGTCACGACAATTTAGTCCGAATAGTCGAATAGGAAAGACACTGACAATTTCCAGAGTGCTACAAAAAAATGATTATTAATCAAATCAATTTAATCCAATTTTTTAAATCCCTATTTTAGCTAAGCTCCGAAAAGTACATAATTAACATTTCTTACAAGTTATAAAAAAAATTCTGTCTTTTTTACAATTTATTAATACGTGAATAAGTTTATCAACATTTAGAACGAAAATTAGAAAGAAAAATTTTAAGACGCGACAAAAATATATCAATTTGATCTACACAGAATATTTAAAATAAGATTTGAACAAGCAATTAAAACTAATATACAATAAACAATGTAGTGGCAAGTATTGGCTAGATTCTAGACTGGAGTTTAGAAAACATTATCTGATCTTGTTTCAAGCGGGTTAGATTTAAATTTAATTTGCATTTGTCATCAAAATTGGTCACTTGTCTATAAATTACGATAAATTCGCGACACCAATGATACAGCAATTCAATGCAGAAGCCTTATTCTCAGAACTACCCATGGGTAAGTTCGGCTATCTTCCACAGGTAAAGATAAGGGCCAATAATTCTGTGCGTAAAGGAACAATTGAAAATTTAAACATGAATATAAAGTTAACGTTGATGTTGAGGGTAAAAATTAATATTGGAATTTAAAAAAAGTTAAATGACATTCCTTTGACAATAATATCAGCAAAAACGACGATATTGAATTTAGTCATAATTTGAGCCCACCACATTACCTTTACCCGTAAAAATACAATAAAAATAGCCTAACTTACCCATGAGTAACTCCTAGAATACGGCCCTTAAGTGTCGTAATCCTTCTACAATTCTACTACCAGAATAACCCTACATCTAAAACGATTAATCCAGATCAAATGGCTTAAATTTAACCCGCTTAATCTCCATCCTTTCCTCCCGTATCCTCTTTTTCGCTCAGAAATCCATTGGCTTCATTGGGCAAACTATTTAACGGCACCAACCCAGCTATTAATTGCGCAAACACAGCCGCAAGCTGTATTTCGTGCTGTAGTCTTCGTTCCTCCATTTCTTTGTCGAATTTCATTCTCTTGTCCTCACTTTCACGCAAATAGTCCACAAATTTGTTCATCAGTAGCCCATTGAATCTGCAGCTGCAATTAGTGTTGTTGTTGTTGTTGTTGTTGTTGTTGTTGTCGGCTTCCGCCTCAGCGTCAGAACTGTAAGCGCGTTTTCGGGAGCCAGGCTGAAATTGAGGAAAGTTGAGTAGTTTTTGTGTAAAATATGACGATATTTACACTATTTTTGTGTAAAATAAGATGCTATTTACACCTATGTATTTGCCTGAGCCTTTTCATTATTTTTCCATTCCCCTCAGTCGCACTACACCACTAAACATTACACAGTTTAACGTCCCTGTTTTTTGTACAAAATAAATTATTTCTGTCTAAATCTAAAAACACCTTTTTTAAAATACAAAAATTCAACATGAGATCATTTTCACGCTTATATTCACAACAGTTGTCAC
This sequence comes from Trissonchulus sp. WLG1_4, assembly GCA_030248245.1. Lineage (NCBI taxonomy): Eukaryota > Metazoa > Nematoda > Enoplea > Enoplida > Ironidae > Trissonchulus > Trissonchulus sp. WLG1_4. Next base: position 5,741 of record JASANF010010612.1, read on the forward strand.
CATAAATGAACCCAGTCTGAGTCAACTACGTGATCGTATGAAATACACATAGAATTTCTATGTACATAATATTCTCTATTCTATTTCATTCAGACAGAAGGACTCACTACTCAAACAGTCTATTATCATAGTATCATATTTATATCATATTTAAATTATTTTGCGGTATCAAAACAACATTATGTACTCAGAGTGTGTCTCTACCTGTCGCATCACAAAACCACTCTGCCCGCTGGCACCCGTAGCATCAGTGGTTTCGTCCTGGAAACACCCCGCAGTGCCGGGAGAGAAGGTGCAGACGTCAGAGGACGCGTCAGAGTCTAGTCCGGTCTGACTGGCGGGGGCTCGGAGCAAAGACGACCCGTCGAGCAGGGGAGGCAGGGGGGGAATAGAGAGCTCAGTGGCGGCGAGGGGCTGGAATGACAAGAGTATATACATAATTTGCATTAAGAGTATTATTAAGAGTATTATATATGATGTAAACGAGAAATAGGGCCTAGGAGACTTGGGGGCTGTGGTGTAGTGGTTATCATTCTTGACGGCTGACGCCGGTGCCAGCGGCCCGGTTCGATTCCCGGCGCCTTCATGTTTATATTTTTTTATTCATTACCTTTCTTTCAGCATATTATAGAAGAGTTTTTTACCAAGAGTACATAAATAGGACCTCACTCTCAAGTCTTAAGATAACTTCAATTTACCACTTAAACTTTTCACCAAGAGCAGAAAAATAGAGTCTCACTCTTTTAGAAGATAACCCCAATTTACCACTTCAAAATTCTCATCAAGAGTACACAAGTATGTAATATCTCACCCTTATCGACCTCAATGGACCATTAAACCTACCAAACCAAATCCAAAACCAATCATAAAACCCTCACCCCATCCCCATTAGCAGCCCCACAGCTGTCCAACTTCGGTTTGCGAATAGCATCCAGCTTTAGTGCGTATCGATTCTTCAAATTCTTCAGCCGATCCCTCACCTGCTGCCAGGTTCGACTATACCCCTGAGCGGCCATTTTGCTCGACACCTGTCGATAGACCCACGAATTTCGGGCCACTCGCTGGAAAGCCGTCTGAATATCCTGTTCCGACCAAATCTGCAGCAAGGCTTCGGTTTCCGAATCGGTCCAGTTGGAGGATCGATTGGAGGGGGGTCGAGAACTGGCGGGGGCCGACATTGTCGGGGGGGTGCTGACACTATATAGATCCATGACGGCTGAAATAAACGGGAGGGATTAACTGGATTACTTGGATTAGTGGATTACGTAGGAGGATTAAGGGTGATGGCTGATAGAATGCTAGCCTATGTAACTTATTTTTACGCGGCGGCCTCAGCCGCCGCGTATACTAGATATTAAGGCAGAGTCTGTTACAGAGAGAATTGCTAGGTCTCTCTGTAACAGCTCTGCGATGATCAGCAGTGAAGGCATGCTGCGCTGCTCGCTCTGCTCATGCAGCAAAAACTAGTTTTCGCTGCCGGTGTGTGTGCGTGCGAATGCGTGTGTGTTGCTGCAGTCGACTGATATTGAATATCGACTATTAATAATTAATGAACCACAATAGGTAATTCGCGTGTGTGCAAGGTGAAGTTATTTTAGTACACAGGCCGCCGCGTATACTAGATATTAAGGCAGAGTCTGTTACAGAGAGAATTGCTAGGTCTCTCTGTAACAGCTCTGCGATGATCAGCAGTGAAGGCATGCTGCGCTGCTCGCTCTGCTCATGCAGCAACAAGCAAAGCCCAATGCAAAATGAGCCTGGAAAATGGAAATATCAAACCTATATTTTCACTTTGTGAACCAAAACCTGCTGCGCAGCAGATAATCATCTACACAAAGTAACAATGTCGTAAATCAACAAACAGTTGAAAATATTCATGTAGGCTATTGAACTGCATGTTCTGGATATCATTAAAGGTCAGGGTAAAAGTGTAAAGCATAACCATGCTAGCGACAATAAAAAGCACTGATTTTGAACCAGATCGAAAAGTTGCGAAACTATACACAGCAATACAACAACATAAGTGCTCTGTGATATGGGTTGCTGCAATCCCGTTTAATAGCTAACCATTCCAATTGCCATACATGCGTTTGCGTCAACCGTAAGATATGTGTGAACTGTGCAAAATAGGGGACAAATTGAGGCTAAGTGAGTAATGTGAGATAAACGTGAGACCTGTTGTGATTTGACATATCACTGCGAGTTTACTATCTAATAGTAAAAGATGTTTATTGGATGTTATGAATGCTACTAATGCAAAATTTTTGGCGAATACTACACTAATTGCATTATGTCTAGACGTATTTATGCAAAATATGCAAATGAGCTTCAGGCTTTTGTGTGCACTTCAGCCGTACGTTACATGTTTATGTACGTACGTATGTAGGTAGTCCCTAGTCACTACCACAATGACACATGGACGAAAAGGGCTGCAGAACAGACACATTCCGAACACACACCTACGTTCACCTACATCCGCAGATTTACACTGATGAAAACACACATAGACGCACACACAACTCTTACTTAATTGCATGTAATTATCTTCACACCTCATTCTAAAGAAGCCTGCTGCGCTGTGGCGCAGCAGGAAAAACTAGTTTTCGCTGCCGGTGTGTGTGCGTGCGAATGCGTGTGTGTTGCTGCAGTCGACTGATATTGAATATCGACTATTAATAATTAATGAACCACAATAGGTAATTCACGTGTGTGCAAGGCGAAGTTATTTTAGTACACACACTAACACAATGTAGCCGATTCCGGTTCAGCCAATTTTATGTGTTGACAACTTTATTATATATTTATGTGTGAGATCAACAAAACTTTAGATACTTTGTTTCAAAATTTCAGTGGTCAGGTGAACGCACTGTCGTCTATTGTACACACCTATTTGGGCACTCTTTTATTCAGGTGCAAGTTTTGCATTATGAACCTACTCTACATAGTGCATTCTCACTTCAGACGTGCAACTTGTGTCTGGCTCTGGCGTCCGCAACAGAGATTAAAGCGTGGATAAACTGATAAAAGTAATATTTTTATTGCAAGAATAGAATACATGATATAGTTGCGTTTTTTGCATAATTTGATTAACATTAGGCATTGCAATCTTTATTTTGGTTAATTGACGTATCTTAGTTACATTACTGCCGCGTTCTATATTCCTGGGAATATGGTGAACCAGCCCACCCTGATAAATTGGTCACTCGGTAAATCTGATTCAATTCTCTACTCGCAAGACGTTCTTGTTTGCATTGGTGTCGAGAATATTGTAGCTAAGATGATTCTTAAAAATCGTAGCTAATTCTAATTCTTAAAATCTTAGCTAAGTACCGTCGATTGCTGAAATCTAATCCAGCTAACTGAAGCTATTTAATCCATCTTTGTAAAGAGTTCACTGAAGACCTCTGACATCTGAAATGAAATGATTAAACTATTATATACTACTACTACTACTACTACTACTACTACTACTACTGCCCGACTAAGTTAGCCAGAAATATCGAATTGAAGTTAATAGGCGGGATTTGGAATGAGACTTTTACGAAAACTTTAACAATGACAAGGGCACAAGTTCTATGTTCGGCACTTTTCTAAGGGCCTGTTCACCAATTCGGTTAACTGGATTAGATTAACTCGAATAATTCAACACAGAAACATGAGACCTTTTTAGACACAGTTGCTCCTCTGTGTCAAGTGCATAAACGTGCAAATTCTTGGAAAGATACCTACTAAAATTCTATGTCGAGTTATTGTAGTTAATTCAGTTGATCTAATCCAGTTAATCAGAATTTGTGAACAGCCCCTGTGAATCCTGGGCCATTCATCTCGAACAGTGCCGGATAGAATAAGATGGCCCTGCGGGATTGAAGCAGCTCTCGAAGCCTGTTCGCTCCCACAGGGCCATTATTATACCAAATCCGACCCTGTTCGGAAAAAAAGGGTGCCGGATTTTTAGTAACAATAGTACTCTTGATTATATGTATATAAATTTTAAACTTAAGAATAATTATTTCCATGGTAAAAAAACTACGCTATATTAAAGCGAAAATAGATTCTATATTTATGTAAGCTTATTTCAAGTGCCAGAATGGAGTAAAATTTACAGTTATTTTTGTCGAAATTTTAATTCTAGGGTTGGGCGCCAACCCTGATAGAGCCCCGTCATTTGTGGACTAAAAAATACCCGGATTCTAATGAAAATTGTGGCTTAGGAAAAAACATCAATATTACAAACAAACAGATAAAACATCAAAAATCATTAAATAAACAGATACAGACAAAAAATAACAAACCAACCCTCACCAAAGGTTATGGCAAGAGTACATAATAGGACATAATAAGATCCTATTATGTACTCTAGGGCGTGGTTATAATCAAACGGCTAAAGTAGCTCAGTCTCAAATTACCAATGAATATAATATCGAGTTAGTCAGTGCAAGAGTAGTGAAGTCAACACAGCCCCAAGAGTCCTGACTCCCGGCTGAGCCGTCTCCTATTAAACCCTCATCAAGTTTAAAGCCAGGCCCCGAAAAGCTTTGTCAGTTTGCCTGGTTCACTCAACAACAGCAACAGCAACAACAACAGCACTGCCGTGTGTGCGTGTGCAATGTGCTCTGTGTGTGCGTGTGCTGCATGCACTGTGTGTGCGTGTGTGTGTGTGAGTGGTTGAGCGTTAGCAGCTGTCACAAACGTAGGTATAGCTCAACCCCCCCACTCAAAGTTTGTGGCGCGAATTAATCACAGTGGCACAGTTGCGCTAGCTGAACAGAAGCGGGAGCAAATTCAAATTTTTATGAGGCTTCTAGGCTTACTCGACTTTTGCCGACACACCGCCTGTGACAAGCCGTGCCAAGGCTAGCCCCGAAATTTGACCAAAAACTAAAGTCTGAGGAGTGACAGCTAAATTCATTCAGTTGTCGGACTAAATGAGTTTAGCTCAGTCCGACTCGACAGTATAAAAGTCATGCTTAAAAATGCCATTCCTAAACCTCCGGACTTAAACGGACTTGGGGCCAATTCCCAAAATGGATTATACGGATTAAATTAAAATTTGTTTTGCCAATAACTCGTGATATCGTTTATGAATTTATACAAAATTTTCTATAGTATTTATTTGTAGCACCTCCCGCTTGTGCACAAAATTTTTTAAGTCTTCCTCAACGTCAAGACAAGTTTATTTGGCAAACCAATTTTAATCTAATCCGTTTAATCCATTTTAGGAAATGGCCCCCAGTCTTAGCGTGATGATTTTCAGTTAAACTAAAACTGATTTGACAACGCTCGCTAAAGTTAGGTAGGATAAAAGCAATGGGACATACATTATGTTCTAAAACATCTGGTTTGATCTAAAATTAGTAGAAAATTGTCTTTTCTGAAAGTTATCACTGTTATCAAAATCAAACAGTTAATTTTTTCTACAAAATAACATAAAAAACAAAAATCAAATTTAATTCTACCAATCTATAAAATTTCACAAAATCACCAGCCCTATATGTATTACCCAGCGAATATTGAAAAAAGTTTTCAGCAAGGCAAAGCAACGTTCTAGCAACTAGTAGTTCGCAATTTGAACCGCTCTAAACTTGCGCACACGCATCGGGTTTTGTTTTATAAATGTGATAAAAGTTTGTTAAACTTTTCTGCGGTGACGTCCGCACGCCAAACCAACGCACACACGCACACACACTGTGCACAGTTGACAAGTTGCGCGCTCAACGCTGCGTATCAAAATTACAAACGGGTACCCCAAACTGGTTCAACCCAAAACTTTCACAATTTTAAGCCATTTTCGTTCGAGTATTTTATATATATACATATACATATATGCGCATATATATAATACACATATATGCCTTATATGCGTCTATATGCGTTTGTGTAAAACTTGAATTATTTAAACTCTAACGTTCTATCTGTTTCAATTTCGGCAATTTTTTATCGACACAAAACTGTGAGAGGATGTTTGGGACCGGTTCATCTTTTGCGATTTTTTCAGACTCCGTAAGGGGTAGTAAAAAATTGCTCAGCCCAAAAGCGCAGATAAAAAAATTGGAAAAAGACTAATAAAAACTGTTTCAACTCGCATTCTTGTTGAAATGGGTAATCTCACAATTGCAGAATAAAAATACAATAACTGTGAGCCGGTTCTTATGGGTAGAACAATTTTTCACAGAAAGATATATAGGGGACTAGAAACAAAAAACAAGTAAAATAAAAACTGGTAATAAAAAAATAAAACTTTTTCACAAAAATGGAATGTACAGCCACTTTATGTTATACTGCAAAATCTCAGTCAAAAGCTTTTGGTAATTTGTAGGTAGTTAATAAGTTATTTACTTATTCAGTGAAAATTAATTACTCAAGTTAATAGTCACTGATAAAACAATATGTATTTTGCAAGATGAATTTTGGCCTGTTGTTTCGCTTTGCAAGCAGGCACCATTGCAGTGTCGACTTCAAAGCCAGACAGAACTATAATTGTAAAAATAATTGTCTTACAGTAAAGGAAGATCTGCGTGGCAGAGTGGTTAGTTTGGTAAACTCGCAACCACGAGGTTGCATGTTCGATTCCTAATGGTTTACTTTTTGTCAGACTTTTATATCGTGGAATTACCTTTTCAACATTGACTAAAACATTTATTCAGTCAATGTACAAGGCATTTCGTTGGTAACAAACGCAGAAACACAGTAAAAGACACGCAAAACACACTCCGCACATTGACACTTTAACGCTAAACCTGTGTTATTATACCAGAATCAAAATTAAAGACCTGTTGGGCTGTGGCCCAACAGGAAAAATTCATTCCATCCTTTCTCCATAAATATATACATTATCTTCACTCCACTTGCAATTTATTTTTCTCGTACTTGTACATACGTATACTTACTTGAGCTATCCATTCAATTAGTAGCTTTCCATTTCCGTCCCATCCAGAAACCACCCAACACGCCAACACCTAAAACAAAAATAAAAAATCATAAAACCAGACACTGAATCACAGTTGAGTATTTTATTTCAGGCAAACTTCACTATCCAACCAATGTTTGTGGCCCGCTGTTTGAGGAGGAGTTAGAATTCTGGGGTCTGGACTCCAACCAGGTGGAGCCATGTTGTTGGATGACATACACACAGCACAGGTACAGTCCAGTCATGCTTACAGCCGTATGTCCGTTCAGCCGGCAAAATTACGAAATAGTCATACCACTTCAAGTCACGACTGACTCAAAAACTGGACGCGAGAGTGTCAGGGTCGACGTCAACACGTCAGTACAATCTATCTCGCTATCAAGATACCATGAAAATTTTCGTCTCAAAAAATCAATCATACTAAAAGTTTTTCAGTAACTTGGACGCATATACTGTACTCTACAGCATCCACTTTATGTTCCGTGACATTTTTTAGTATCGGACATAGTTTTATGTATCGTGCACGTGCTTGCCCGGTAACGTGTTAGGCTCGATTCATACTTACAGCCGTATGTCCGTATAGCCAGCAAAATTGCTAAATAATCACGTCACTAAGAGTGTAATAAGATCTAAATGTATGTAGGGTGATTTTTTCGTAATTTTACTGGTAAGTACAGTCCTGGCCATAACTAGGGTGCCAATTTTCGCGAAAGCGAAGACCCTTTCTTCGCGGCTTCGCGAATATTTCCCGGTTATAATTAGTGTCTCTTTCTCACACTTCTTCGCAGGTCAAGGGGTCAGCCTGCTTATGCACATACGCGTAAATGCACGTACATAGCGTACGTATTTCACGCATATGTAGCTAGACTGGGCCTTGGTACACTCGCTGCAAATATTTCAGTTTTGCCTTCGTTCTAACGTAATATTCGCGAATTTGCGAAGGGCGTTCGCATTTTCGACTTCGCGAAAACAAAGGGACACTATTTCTGGCCGGGACTGTACTTACGCGCTTACTACTTAATTTACTTACTTACGTACTTTAATTAAGTACTTACTTAATTTTACTGACTGTAAGTACGAATGAGCCTAAAGTAAAAAAAGATTTTGTTAGTAAAAGTGCTACTCCAGGTTGTGAATTCCAGCCATAGTATCTTTTTTGTTTCAGGGACACGCAAGACACGCTAGCGGTGATCGAGAGACTGGAATTAGATACGGATCAACCGACCGAAGAAGAAATGGCCAAAAAGTTCGGCTGGGAGGAGGAATATTTGTCGGGTCGACTTTCCTGGTGGCACCGATTCAAGCCTAAAGTCTGGTCTCTTTTCGACGAGCCTTGGTCCTCGCAGCCTGCTAGGGTAAAAGGGGTTCAACTTTAACAAAGGGCCAATTCCTAGAATGGATTAAACAGATTAGATTAAAATTTGTTTAACGGATTAGATTAAAATTTGTTTGCCTAATTATATACTTCTCTCGATGTTGAGGTAGACTTAAAAAAATTTGTGCACCAGCGGGAAGTGCTACAAAGAATAGCTACCGCAAATTGCGTATAAATTCATAAACGATGTCATGAGTTATTGGCAAAACAAATTTAAATCTAATCCGTTTAATCCATTTTAGGAAATGGCCCTTGGTCAAACACGCGATTGTGTGAAAAGCACATATAAGTTTTCATTATTGATCTAAACAAGTTAAAGTCTGACTTAAAGATAACTAGAAACACCTGTTGCTGAACCCAGGGAAAGGGTCGATGCATATATACTTACAGCCGCAAGTCCGTTGAGCCGGCAAGATCATCAAAAAATCACGTCACAACCTGATCTTATACACTATTGTTGGCGTGATTATTTTGTTATTTCGCCAGTTGAACGGACATAATATGTTATATATGTAAGTACTACGGACCCCCAGTATGTATGTAACATAAGTATGAATCGAGCGCCAATGAAAGAACCTTATAGAAAATAGTTTCAAGCCCGCTAAACCAAAACATTTCAAACACAATTCAGCTATGAAGTCGATGTATGTAAGCAATTTTCTTCTAACTTGAAATTCCAAACTTTTATTTCTTAATTTTTAATTCTTTTTTCTTTAATTTCAGGCCATCCAAGCCGTCTCAGTATTTTTCATCTGTGTCTCAATTATCTCTTTCTGTTTCAAGACGCACCCCAATTTCCGTATCCCATTCGTCACCCAACACCAAGAAACTTCGAACAGTGGCGAAAACTATACTGTTTGGTCGGTGGACAAGCTAAAAACCGAGCCCCATATTGCGTTTACGTATATCGAATTGACCAGTAACATTTGGTTCGCGTTCGAAATCATAGTTCGTTTCACTTTTTGCCCAAATAAGCGTCGTTTCATGGCGGGGCCGATCAATATTATCGATTTCGTTGCTACGCTATCGTTTTACATCGATCTGGGTTTCAAGCATATGAGTAGGGGGGATGACCCCGGGGATACTGTAGAATTTCTATCGATCATCCGAATTCTGCGGTTATTCAAACTTACCCAACATTCTTCAGGCCTGAAAATTCTCATTCAAACTTTCAAAGCAAGCGCTCAAGAACTGATACTCTTGGTATTTTTTGTGATTCTGGGTATTGTGATTTTCGCAGCGCTGGTCTATTACGCCGAAAGACTGGAAACCAACCCCAAGAATGACTTTGAAAGTATTCCCAAAGGCCTCTGGTGGGCTATCATCACTATGTGTACAATCGGTGAGTTTGTGAACAGAAATTGTCTACATTACATATGTATGTACTTAAGCAATTTAAGTATACAAAGCACTAATACGCAGAAAGTATATACGACTGAAATTGAAACTACTGAAAGCACGCCTGCCACAGACCTACATAACTCATCCTTTCCTTTTCTGATGTCCAAAAAAACCCCAAAAAAAGTTGTAAAACCAGGTGTAAAAAACTGTTAACCTACATAGAACCACGTTTCCATCCAAAACTTAACCTACATAATTCACTTAATCCCAAATCTTCGAATCCCATTAATCCCCATAATCCCTTGTCTATACTGCCCCTTGTGGCTTCTGTTGCAGGTTTCGGTGACATGGTGCCCAAGACGTACACGGGCATGATAGTGGGGAGCCTGTGTGCCCTGACGGGGGTACTGACCATCGCCCTCCCCGTTCCCGTGATCGTCAGCAACTTTGCCATGTTCTACTCGCACACACAGGCACGGGCCAAGCTGCCCAAAAAGAGACGACGCGTGCTTCCCGCCGAACATGTCCGACAGCAGGTCAGAGGTCATTCAGGGGTAGGGTCAAAGGTCCTTCAGGGTTAAGGTCAGAGGTGACTCAGGGTTAAGGTCAAAGGTCATTCAGACGAATCCTACTGGGACACTAACTCCAAAACGGCTTCAATTATGTTTATTTTGAAAACAAATCTAGTTATTTTGACGCCTAGTAGCCAAAATTGCCTTGTTATTATATATTTGAAATGCCCATGTGTGCCAAAATACGGTCGAGTCTGGGACCTTTTGACCCCGACGATCCAATCTCCCTCCCTCCCTTGTGACTAAACTGAAGGGTCCTTGGTCCCTTCAAGAAGGGTCAGCTCGATAGTACGGTGAAAAGGGGGTTACGGGGCTTCGATATTTTGAAATCGTTACACAATCCTATATTTTCAGGTGAAATCTCAAGCAAATATGCAGGGCGGTAACATCATGCGACGTATGAACGATACAGGGGGAGCGCGTCAGAATGCAGCCACCCATCTTACGGCCCAGGACCCCCCCATGCCCCCCCGAAATCGGCCCCCCCTTACCCCCCGTCGCGATAGTTCTGTGTCCGCCATTCAACCCCATAACGTGAACAAGCCCAAAATCAGTGCAGAGCGTCATAGTCACGCCGGACCTGTGACTGACAATGAAGTGCTATAGTACAGGCGGTATAACGCCCGTTGTGCTACAGTCGGTGCCGATCCTGAAGTGGCAGTCCCCGGATCGAATCCCGGCTCAAAATTTCCCTTTTTTCAAATCCATTTCAAACTCTTCCAGATTCTAATTCCGGGCTGTTTGTTGTCATTTTTCTAGCAGGTGCCATTCTTTGACCTGGGATGGATTTTTTCGAGACCGAGAATCGATTCAAACTATATGTACCTAAACTTCCACCAAAGATGAAAATACAAAACTATGGCGAGAAAAAAAGCAAGAATAGCTAAGTTCTTGAATAATTAAATTTAAAATCGGAGAAATTTAGATTCAAGAAAACCCCGAGCCACTTAATCTAATCCGCTAAATCCTCTTAACCCTTGCTGAAAACCCAACTTGGTCTGCAACCTGGCACCCGCTGATCCTGATCCGAATCTGACGACCAAATTAAGACGGCTTTGAACACCTCACGTGTTATTGCATTGCAGTTGTGCACTGTGCAGTGTCTTTTATACACCCATTGATAGAAACCCAGGCATATAACATATATGAGGGGGGAATGGGAGACCCCTCCGAGCTCCGACCAAAATCGGCGGGCCGGGGGCAGCGTACGGTCAAGAAAATTTGGGCAAATTAGTAAAAGTGTCACTTTTTGCGAAAATTTTGAAAAAATAGGGTATTTTTGGCTGTTCGGTGGGAGAGATTTATAAAATCTGGACAGAGAGGCCCTCCCCAATATTTTGACTCCGTTTACATGTATCAACCCAGGAATAAGTAGTAGAGATGGCCCCCTAAACTTTGGCTAAACTTTGATTCATACTTACAGCCGTTTGTCCGTTCCGTGGCAAAATCACGAAAAAAATCACGCCAGTAGCTTATTTGTGTAAGCTGGTAAGAGTGTGATTTTTGTAATGTTGCCGACTGAACGGACATACAGCTGCAAGAATAAATCGACTATATACTATTAAAAATTTCTCGCAACCACAAAAAATGATACCAAAATTACAATACAAATATATCCAGGAACAGCTAGGTACATAAATACAATTTCTGACTGGGGGAGGGGGATATATAACGAGACCCTTGGGTGAGGCTACGGGGTGGGGCTTTCTGTGCTTCCCATAAGCGTGCTGTGTCCTTTTGTATACATCCGTAAGCTGTGCTTCATCATGTAATTATAAATTTACTTATCAAAGGTGCAATCAACTATTTTCGTGCAGTTATTCATTGTTTGTTTGTGGGTGATTATTTTCATGAATGCAGTAAAACTAATTTCCTACGTTCGTACGTAGTGCTTATGAGCAGAAATCAAACCGCCCAGCGTTCAAGAATCTTACATCTAGGAAACTATGGAACCTAAGGGTCGATTCATACATACTTACTGTCGTATGTTCGTTCAGGGTGAGAAATGGTTTTTATAAGTATATAATTATAGCTTCGCTGCTATGATACTAGATTCAACATAAAGTGACACAAAAACCACAGAAAAGCGACATGGTTGCAGCTAAAATAGCCAAAACGTCGTTTGAGAAAAAAATTTGGGGTATGGGGCACATCATCTGAATTGGAAGTCACTGGACCAAGGGGTGCCCCCCCAGCCTCTCCCCCTAAAAATATGCCAGACCCCTTACTACAGATGTACAACCAGACCCAAAGTATATGCCATTTATAACCAACAAAATCGCTGTTACTCTCAATCTCAAAAATTTACCAAAAACTGAGACATTTATCAGAATTTAATGTCAAAGCTTCAACGCTTTTCATAACTTTTATTTAACATACATAACAGGAAACATGAAGCAAAAACATAGCATAGAGCAAAAACCGACAACAATATGTCTATATTTTATTTATATACTTAATGAATTTTTGTTCCTTCTAGAGAAGGAACTATTGTTTTGAAATTAACCTCCAAAGGGCTAACCCCCAGGGGGGGGCCCAAACCCGTTTTTCGTTTTTTCGCGGGGGCCCCCCGATTTTTTTCTGCGTTTGGGAAAAACAAAACGGTCCCGTAAATTTTTTTCAACCGGCCCGGGTTTTCCCCGTAAAAGGCCAAAAAATTTTTTTCCTCTTTTTTTTTGCGGCTCTCTCTCCCCGCAAACCTTTTTTTCGAACGCGCGCCCGCGCGGGGGGTCCCTCCCCTTTTTTTTGTTTCTTTTTAATTAATAAAAAGATAAAAAAAGAAAAAGAAGATGAGAGCAGGAAAAAAAAAAAACTTTTTAAAACCCGAAGGACCGGGGGGAGCCCCCCCCTTTGGCGCCTTTAAATTTAAAAAGACAAGTAAACCCAAAAACGCATAAAAGCTGATGATAATGGTGTTGCCGTTGTATGCAAAATCCAACTGTACATCAATATGTAAGCGTTACTGTATCGAGTCATACTTGTAGCAATTTTTCCGCCCAATTTTTCGAAAAATTGCTGTCCGATGAAAATTTTTTCAAGACATTCAATCTCTATTTCAAACGGAAAACTAAAGCAATTTAAATTCAATTTTTCTCAGCTCTCCGTTCAATAAACAGAGAATATTTTAAACGGAAAACTTTTCGAAAAAACTTGGTCCAGATAGCAAAAGACGAAAACTCCATATTATGCAACAGTCATTTTTTAGCGTTAAAATTTCGCCACATGGCTGTACGACTTAGCAATTAAACACAGCCATAGACTCACAGATTACAAACCCACAGATTACAAACCATCATAATAGCCTCACAATCGGGGAGGGGAGCAAACATGCTATTAACGAACTGAACCAGTACCAGATTCAAACTAATTGTGGATCAGCGATGTCCGCTTGTACCTTTAAACGAATTTAAACCATGAAAAAATTACATGAGTTTTTTACAGTTATATCTTGGCAGTTGACATGTACCTATATGTTATGTTAAACGAGTAAAGAATATCACAAGGCACAGCGGAGATTGTCCAAAAATGAGAAAGACTAGCCAAACTAAACAGTTTTAAACAAACTTTCAAGTCTTTTAGCGTAAAACTAGCTATTTTTGAAATGTTTTGCCGAAATGTAGGCAAAAATCACTAATGTGATAGAACGGGCTTTAGCTTCAGCATTACACTTTTTTCACTAAACCCTGAAACCAATTTTCCAGAAACTGCAAGCAACTAAAGTCTGACCAAAAAATGCTGGACCCTGAGACAAACTGACACACGAAGTTTCATTACGAAAAGAACGAACTGCAAGCATCAAGAATACAGCAAAAATCCGTGAATACAAAAAATCCAGCCACCTGTTTTTTTTTCCTCAGCGTTCAGCAATTTCTGCTCAGACATAAGTCTGTCATTCTATCACTGTTTATTCCCACTCCCCCCACATTTGGCATTACACTGCACAGCCGTCCGTTCTCTATACGCTTCACAGCAAATGTCCAGATCATGAACCGGCTGGAATTTGCCTAAACCAGATTTGTCAGGCTCATTATCGTCATTTTTTGGTCTGCAAAAAACATGTTTCATAAATTCGTCTCGCCAATATTGGTCCATTTTCCACAGGCCGCAGGTGTTTTTTTGGGCCAACGAAAGCACCAGTTGAATCTGGCCCCCTTCATCGTCCGGCCTTGAGATCTTGTCATTCTGGCCAATTTTTCGGCCTAAACTGGCCAAATTTTCTTCAGCCAATTCTTCCTCTGTATCCGGCTGACTTGACAGTTCCTCCGCATCAATGTCTGAGCTGGTTTCAGTGGTGCCAGGGGGGACGCTGGTTACAGAGCTGTTCTTATCCTGTCCAGGAGGGGTTGCCGGTTCGGTATCCGATTCAGGGGGGTTGCGAATCAGCCCCCCAATGTCCGCAAACGACGACCTGCGTTCTTCGCTGCTGCTAGGCGCTGCTGCGGCTTCGACCTCCGTCGTTGCAAACCAACTTTTGCCAAACAGACCCGTTCCTTCACTGCTACTGGCAGCTTCGGAGGAGCTACTTTGTGATGGCCGTTTCTGTCCCAGGGCGCATTTCGCACTAGCTCGCTGGATCAAATCCTGCAAACGGGCCTGTTTAAATTGACTAAAACTGGGCACACAAATACCGCAGATCCAGACCAGTCGACAGGGACATCGAAGTTTGCTGAAACAATTGTCATAGCGCCATAACAGGGCCAGGGGAACCACACTAACCCGATAGAACGGTACCGACGGGGACCATTGGCCGCATTTGGCACACTTATTGGCCGAATTGGCCAGAACAAAATTTTCGGCCGCCACTGGAACCGAACCGGCCTGATGTCGGCCTAACTCCACTATGTTCAGGGTCACTCGCACGTTTGGCTGGGCTAGTCGAGTTTCGAGCGGTCTGGGCCGATTTCTAGGCCTCAGGCCGGCTGAGGCCGATAATTCTTGCTCCCTTAGGCGAATATGCGAAGTCAGACCGACGGATTTCAGAGCGTGCAATCGGCCATAATCTACAGTGGCCAAAATTTCGCCAGGTGACATTTGGATTTTCTGGCCATTTTTGCCCCTCAACTGTTGCTGCTCATTGTCGCAGGTTAAAAACAGTCGTTTGTGTTGCGTCAAATATTTCACCGCATTGGCGCTGGCAGGATACTTCAGTCTCAACGGCTTGCAATAGGGATCCAGCTGCGACCGCAAGTGCCGTGCAGATTCGGTTGCCTGCAAATCTTGCAAGGATTTAGCCAAAACCTGTTCGCATAGGTAGCCAAAAAGATCAATGCAAAATTGTGCCACATTCAGAGACTGGCTGTAACCGCAGTTGGCGTGGCGTGGAAAAATTTGGTCCAAAAGTTGCTGAAAACTTAGTCCAGGAATTGTGGCACGCCGCGAGGTTAGTTCGCTACTGTGAAAAAGCAATTTCTTCAAATTCACCAATCCTTTGGGCTGGACGTTAAAAAATGTGCGCAGCAACAGCGATGTGTCCAGTGGGTCGAGACAGACCTGAAACAAAAAAATCCGTAGGCCTAGCTTGGATTTTGGCCTTTTGTCGGTGTCGTGAAACATGTTCCCACCGAGTTTCGTTCGACATTAGGATTAACTAAAAGAATTCATCAAAAAAGTTTGCATCTATTTTTTCAGAAATTCTATGAAATGATCACAAACGTCCCGTCCCGTGTTAAGTCAATTTTAGATTTTTAGAGAAGAGTAAAAATAGAAGAACTGATATAGGACTTGGGCCCAATCTTTATTTGTCACAGTAAACACCGTAACTTTTGTCTGAACACCCCCCCAATTTAGCCAAAAAAAACTAAATCAATCCAAGCAAACCGCAATCCTAGATATATATACCATGGGCCATGGCCAAACTTTGGTAAGCAACAACTACACTACTCAACCAGTGTACTCCTGCTCCTGCCTGATGTTCTGTGGCTCACGCTTGCTCACCTTATAGAAGACAGGAGCACAGATGACCGACTCTAGTGTTTTGGTGACGCGGGAATTGCTCTGGTCGGAACGGAGCGGAAAGATGATGCTACAGCCACTGGCCGAACTCAGACAGATGTTCAGGGAAGCCACCACAGACCGCTGGCTGGCACTCGGAGATGCCTGAAAGAAACCAAAGACTGATCAGAAATTGCTGAAGCCTGAGATAAAACAGGTGGCATTGCATTTTTTGGGAAAATTTTACAAAATTTTGCCAAATTTAGGGTATTTTTGGACGATCAAGGGGGGAAGGACAGAAACCCCAACATTTGGCAGAAGAAGCCTCCCCCCCTCAAATTTTGACCCCGTTATACGTTGAGGTTAAAAAGTTCTACACTGGAAATACTTAACGAGAACAACAATATTAACAATAGCAAAAAAATAACGAAATATTTCAGAGAAAAAACCTTGTTGCTCTCCGTAGTCCACTGACAGCTAAGCCCAATAATGCGCTGCTCCGTCATTGCGCTGAAATGTTCCTTGAACAACTGCGCCTCTTCGGAACCAGCCTGCGTGGACGAATCATAAATATGACTACAGGCCGAGCGCTGCACTTTTTTGACATGAGCCTGGAAAGGCATTTCTAAACGCACAGCATACGAAATATAACTCTGAAAAGTGATTGAAGCAGTTATAGTTATAACAAACTGCGTTTACGTTGCAGCCGAAACAAGCGCAGCGGTTCATTAGTAGGGTTAAATGCAGTTGGTGGGGAACAGTAACTTTTTTAGTAAACCACCTTGGGGTAAACCTTGGGGTAAAACCACTAGTAAAACATTTTTGCTACAAGAACCCGTTTGATCTTTTGGATTTTTTTAAATACGACCGCGTTGGTGGGTGGGGGCCTCATAAATGGAGGGGCAACGAGCAAAATGGAGGGTGGCTGGAGGCGCACCAAATTCACAATAATACCCTATTTTTAGGCGAAAAACCGGTTCTTAAAAGTTACGTTAATAATAGCTACACACTACCCTTAATAAAAAAGAATCCGAAAACCCTACCAAAGCGAGGGTTAAATGCAGTTGGGGGGGGGAGGGAATAGTGGCCCTTTTTTTGAGTAGAGCACCTTGGGGGAAGCATTTTTGCTTCAAGAACCCCTATTTCATTTTTTGGATTTTCTGAGATATGACTAGCGATCGACCGGAGGCTCCGGCTCCGGCCGGATTTGAGCCTCCGGCTCCGGCTCCGGCAAAAAAAGTGCCGGAGCCGGAGAATTTTCATTGTTCAAACTTTGGCCAAATGTTCAAATTTTGAGAAAAAATCGCAAGATTAACGAAGCGGTTAGTCGATTACAGTACTTATATTACTGCCAGTTGTGATGGAGATGACTACCCCTGTCTACCAATGTGTATTTTTACGTCTCCAGTTGACTAAACTCGGCCTAAAAATAAAAAGTTTCTCACACTCACGCTGCCACCCCCAGACCCCTATAAGCTTGTAACTATGTGACTTAGTGATTTGAACTTGAGTTTTAGCTCTGATGTTTTCGGCCGGTCAAATATGTTTGCATGTGCATGTGATATTTAGCAAATTTTTGTGTTAAAATACCAAAAAAGTTAATTTTCACCCATTACAAAAAATCGAAAAGTCATTCCCCTAAAGATTTTTTCCTGGTTACAACGTGGCTGATATACGCCTAAATTACAGGGGTCGGGGGGGGGGGCGGTAATCCCCGGAAGCTACAGACATTTACGGCGTCGTATCTTCTACAAAGTGCAATCTTTTCCAAATTTGTCTATTTTTTGGGTGTATATATTCTTATATACGTATATATATTCTTGACAATTTTGCAAGGTTTGACTAAAAGCGGGAGGTTCAGACGGACACCCTGAAGGCCTGAACAACCAGCTCCCTCTGACTCCTGACACCTGGGGCCGTATTCTCAAAATTACCTGCAGGTAAAGTTAGGCTAACTTTACCTACAGGCAAGTGAAGGTAAAGTCGTATTCTCAAACATTGACTAAAGCCAACGTGATAGCTATAGTTACCTTTCATTTTCGGGCCAGTAAACTGCTTTATCTTGTTTCGCAGCTAAAGTTAATGTATTGTGCAAATTTTTAACCTCAACCGTCTACGTTAATCGCGTTTTCAATCTTAACTTTACCTTTACCCACAGAATTAACTTTACCTTCACCTTACCTGTGGGTAAAGTTAGCCTAACTTTACCTGCAGGTAATTTTGAGAATACGGCCCCTGCCCTTGGCACCGCAGTCAAAATGCCATACTGGTCAATTTGACCAAATTTTTGACTTTTTATCAATGTTGATGAAACTTTTTTGTGAGATCACATAAAACGGGACCAGTCAGCGGCCAGTGGTCGTATGAGTGTGTAAAGACATATGTATAGAAATGGGGCGTGACTGTTGAAACATTAAAAAATGCTGTTTCGAAAAAAATTTAAATTTTTTTCACAATTGTCAACATTTTTTACTAATTGAAATTTTTTTGTAAAACACTGCCTCCGGCTCCGGCTCCGGCATTTTGTATCCGGCTCCGGCTCCGGCTCCGGCAAAATTTTACCTCCGGTCGTTCGCTAGATATGACCCCCCGAAAAATGAACCCTCAGTGAGGGACGTTTTACAATTTTTTCCCGAAGCCCTTGATTTTTGCGTTCTAATCGTGTCTAAATGGTGTCAGATTATTGTTTACAATTTTTTAGAATTAAAACAAAGGCTCTTTGACCGGGTTCCAGCCGAAAAATTGGCCGAATTCGCCAGAAACGTCCAGTTTTTGACCAAATTCAAGCTTAGCCTTAATTTAGGCTTGGGCTTAGGCTTAGGGCTTAGGCTTAGTATGGGGCTTAGGCTTAGGCTTAGTATCAGGCTTAGGCTTAGCCTCAGGCTTAGGCAATAAAAAATCGAAATTTTCAGAAAAAATCCTGCCAACTTAGTCTAGAGAATCCTGCCAACTAAGCCTAGACGACAAGGGCGTACCCAGGGGGGGAATGGGGGGAATCCCCCCCCCCCGAAATTTTTCCCCAGTGATTTTTTACACAAGGGTCCCCCCTTTGGTTTTTATGGTCCGGCCGGAAAAATTTTCTGATACGTCTCCAATGGACTAAATTTGGTCTAAAAATCAAAAATTTTCCCAAATTTTTTCCTGGGGGCTGCCGCCCCCAGACCCCTGCAGCCTTGTGGTTTAATAATCTTGCGGTTGTAAGGCGTTTTACGAGTGTTAAAATTGCTAAAAAGTGCATTTTAACCCATTACAAAAAATCGAAAAGTCATTCCCCCCCCCCCCGAAATTTTTTTCTGGGTACGCCACTGCTAGACGATGCCTTGAAACATCATAACGCACTCAAAACTATCCAAAAACAAAGATTACAGCCAATTTTGGCTTCCAAATTTGGCCAACGTTCACTTCCAAAAACACTGAAAATCCAATTTTCAAGGGGTCATAGCTCAGAAAATCCAAATTTGTGGATACGGGTTCTATTACAAAAAATGCTTCCCTCAAGGTGCTCTACTCCAAAAAAATAGGTCCACTATTCCCCCCCCCAACTGCACTTGATCCCAAAGCGACATCCAAGTGTCAACGTCGACAAAGTGTCAACCAAGCGCAACCAAGTCGCTAAAGCGTCCTTTCGAAAAAAAATCGGGCTACGGGGGGGTGACCAAAATGGGGGGCTCCGAACCAAATATGCCAGCACCCCGACCCCCCCTTACGAAGCCTGTTTTGGTAATGTTTCATCGTATATTCGGAATTCAAAGAAGTATCCTATTCGGTGCATCTCTAATAGCTGTTAGAGCATGAATGCGGTTTGCCCCCCCCCCCGTGTAAAATTTTGTCTAAAAATATGCCAACAGAGCGGGGATTATGCCAATTATTTGTGGGAAAATCAAAATTGTCAGATCGTAAAAACAAACACAAAATATGTATGAATAAAGGTACAAAAAATGAACAAAAAAGTACAAAAACAGTATAAAAATAGCACAAAAAAGTCCAAAAATCGAAAATTTTAACGTCTTTTTTACACTTTTTTACCTATTTAACGAATTTACTATAAAAGTTTTAAAGAAATTCTTGCCTTGAAACAAAAAATAAAAGTACAACAAGGTACAAAAATAGGACAAAAAAAGTACAAAAATAATATAAAAAGTACAAACTTGCACTAAACAGTACAAAAAATGTACAAAAAAGTAAAAAAAGTTCTAACTTGCCAGGTAAAGTACAAAAAAAGTACAAAAATAGTACAAAAAAGTACAGAACTTTTGAGTCAGACTGAAGCGGTGGGGGGGAATTATTTTCGATTCTAATTCGCTTCCTACCCCATGTTTGAATAAAAATATAAAACCCCATCGGCAGCCATGCCCTCAATCTGATCTCTAGCCCCCAAAATAGCTGCCGCCGATTTTAATAAAAATCCGAAGTGAAATTATTGGTGTTAAAACCCTTAGGGGTCGAATAAGTCGGAAAAACGGCATTTTTTCGACTAATGATCCGGAGTCCCCCTATATCCCTTAAACCTACGGGGGGTCAAAATTAAACGCTCTTTCGAATAGGCTAGGTTAGAAGTTTGTTGGATGTAAGCTTTAGCTGGAAATCAAACTTTGTCCAAAAATTAAACTTTACATGAAATTTTTAGCGCAAAATTAAGGCCGATTCACACGCTGCGATTTTACTGCGATTTTGCCGCAGCGTTTTCGCCGCTGCGGCAAAACGCACTGTCTGAACAGACGCAGCGATTTCAATGCGGAATGCATGCGTCTTGATTTTTCCGCAGCGTTTTAAAAGCCAGACTGCAATTCGATCTGCGATTTCAGTGCGTTTTGATGCTGCGGACGTGTTGGTTTCAACAATATTAGCAAAGCTGTTTCTCATATTTTTAAAACAGTAAAGACGCAGCAAAATAGTTTGCGAGACGCAACGTCAGACGCTGCGTTTTGTGTGCGACACCCTACGTCTTGCGTTTCGCGTCAAAATCGCAGCGGCAAAATCGCACCGTGTGAATCGGCCTTTAGATTTAGTCAAAAATACTGAACCAAATGAAAACTTGCTGTTGCCATTGAAAGAGCAACTTCTAAGCTACTAAATGCTGAAAAAAATTTGTAAATCGGTTCAGGCTTTGATCAGTGGCGTATTTAGGGGGGGGCTGGGTGGGCTGCAGCCCCCCCCCCTTAGCGATTTGAGCCCCCCCCTTAGAGGGTCGCAGCCCCCCCCCCCCTTTTCGAAACTTCAAAAGCTGACAAAAGTGTTTCTGATACCTCCACAATTGACAAATTCTACCTTCAAAATTTAAAAAATCTCCAAGTTTTTGCCATTCTGTTGATGTTTTTTCGGCTTAGATACCTTTTTTCTTTGTGCATGCCTATATATATGCCAGGTCTATTATCATATTCTGTGCTAATTGATTAATGTCTCAGATGTTTGTATAGTTAGATAGCATACATGTAACGGGGTCAAAATTTTGGGGGGGCCTCTCCAGCCAAATTTTGGGGACCCTCCCCCTAGATCGACCAAAAATACCCTAAATTTTGCAAAAATTTCGCTAAAAAGTGCCATTTTTTCAAAATTTTGCCCAAGTTTTGGGGACCCTCCCCCCGGGTCCTCGATTTTGGGGGGGTCCCCCCCCCATCCCCCCCCTCATACATGTATGTTAGATAGGGTAAAAAATACAAAATTAAATACAAAGAATACTAATTTTTGCTTTGCTGCATACATGTTTGTATTTTTTTGTTTGTATTTTTTGCATACATATTTTTTAAGATTTTTTCACTTTTTGTTAATTTTAATTTTTGAAGCATTATCACACCAATCTGCAGTGGCGTAGCCACAAAAAATTTCGGGGAGGGGGATGCGTTTTCTTTGTTTTAAAACGTTAAAAATGCATTTAAGGGGGTAATTGCGTTTTTAGGTGTTTTTTTGAAAGGCCATAGCTCAGCGTTTACAAATTCAAATCACAACCGGTCTTTTGCATTAGGTAGAACAGTATCATTCCTAAATGTATGCCATGCCTTGAAATTTAACCTGTGATTTTCTTTCCAGTATAAGCGACTAAAGAAAGGTCCTTTCCAAAATATTAAAATTTTTTACAAAAAGTTTGCGCCACAGCTCTGCATCATACGATTACCTGTTGGGGCTGAAAGTTGGTAAGGTTTTTGACATGTTTAAAATCCCCAGGCATGTCCCCCACTTTTTTAATAACTAGTCAATTTACTGAGAAAATAGCTGAAAAGCAAACGCACCGAAAATTTAAGATATTTTCTTGTAATTAAAACCCTCTAAAAATGTCCACAGGTGAAATTTCGAAAAAGTGAGAGACATGCCTGGGGATTTTGACCTTTACAGTGCTGTCCCAAAAATTTATGCTCAGGCGTCACTTATAACTTGAGTACTGGTGGCGCAAAGTTTACATAGAAATCACAAAAACCTCGAAAACGCAACTACCACCTTAATTGCTATTTTAACGCTAAAAACGACACATATTAGCAATTTTCGGCCAATTTATAGTTTCTGTATAATAAAATTAGCCACAGTCGACCATTTGGAACTTTGAATAATGATCTGCTAACGGCAAGTGTATCCGCGTCTCGTGTGTCAATTTTCAACCCTAAATTTGCAACACACATCAGAAACGGTCGTTCTTGACGACGGATCAGAAAAAGCCACCTGGCAAAAGCATATTGCATTGCAACGATAAATCATCGCAAAACCCCAATTTTTGAACGCAGCCATAAAATAGCCTACGCTGGCCAATAGCACAAAAAGATTCACTCCAACTCTTATGTACGCAGCTGTACACAACGGGCTTTTACGCCAAATGGACGTGACTGTTGTTCCCCGCTCGACTATATATAACGTACATAGGTCATCATAGGCCCTTGGGCCTATTTTTTGATCCATGGGCTTAAATATTAATGTTTAATATTTTAAAATTATATATTTTTGTTTATTTTATGTCAAAAGTGCAGTTGTCAGTGCAATGTAGATGGTTAAAACCTCAAAAAAGCTAAAACTTCTGGGGGCTGCCGCCCCCAGACCCCCGCATTGCTAAATGCTAGCTGTAGATCCACTACATTTCTTTATTTCATGTAAAAAGTGCAATTTTCAATGCAATTTCGATGGTTAAAATCTCAAAGAAGCTTCAACTTCTGGGGGCTGCCGCCCCCAGACCCCCGCAAAGTTAAGTGCTTGCTGCAGATTCACTATTGTAGTTCACAAACTCAAAAAAGGTCCGAGGGTTGCCGTCCCCGCCAGACCCCTTTTGATCGGCGGTGGCTCACACACAGGAAAAAATCTGATTACAAAAAAGTTACAAAAAAGTTACAAAAATATTACAAAATGGGTTTTGTAATTTTTTTGTAACTTTTTTGTAATTTTTTTGTAACTTTTTTGTAACTTTTTTGTCATTTTTTTGTAATTTTTTTGTAATTTTTAAAAATTTTATTTTTTTGCTTCAAAGTTGGCAAAAACACATTTCAAGACATAAAAAAGGCATCCTGACCTTGAAATAGCTGTAATTTCAATTTTTTTCGATTTTTTGAAATATTTGCTTTTCAACGTTTTGTAATTTTTTTGTAACTTTTTTGTAATTTTTTTGTAATTTTTTTGTAACTTTTTTGTCATTTCTTTGTAATATTTTTGTAACTTTTTTGTAATTTTTTTGTAATTTTTAGAAATTTCATTTTTTTGCTTCAAATTTGGCAAAAATACATTTCAAGACATAAAAAGCATCCTGACTTTGAAATAGCTGTATTCTTAATTTTTTTCGATTTTTCGAAAAATATGGCATGCTTTTCAACGTTTTGTAATTTTTTGTAATTTTTTTGTTTTTTGTAATCTCATTGTTTTGCTTAAAATTTGGCAAAAACACATATAGACATAGAAATTGTGTCTTGACTCTGTAATTGCATTTTAACTTTTTACTATTTTTTGAAACATTTTCTTTTCAGCGTTCTGTATTTTTTCGTCATTTTTCTGTGATTCTGTCATTAATTTTGGTATCATTGAAGTTTTTTTGCAGCTTACATCAACGGTAAAGGTGATGCAAAATCGTACTGGTGTTGAAGACGATAGGGATGTCATCCTTTGGATTCAACAAGATTCATGATCCCGTTATATATTAAATATGTATGTACATATGTATATATTTAATATGCACATTTTCAGAATATGTGCAGATTTCTTCATATTTTTATCATATGTTTTCAAATATATCAGAGGCGGATCCAGGAATTTTTTCCGCGGGGGGGGGCGACCCCGCCTCTACCATTACAAATACAGTAGAATACAAATGCATAGTTGCGGGAGTCTGGGGGCGGCTAGACACCTTTACTGTTTTTGACCCCGGGATACCCTCTAAAATCTGCAACTTCTATCAAGGCAAGTCACACAGTTGCGGGGGTCTGGCGGCGGAAGTCTTCGGTCAACTGGAGACGTATCACACATTTTTTCCGACAAAATTTAAAACAACAGATGGGAACGTTACATCAGACAGTGCATTACACATGTAAATGTAGCATAATATACACGTGTAGACATGAAATTGCAGCACAATGGACTTTGATGAATAGGCTTTGGTGAAAAATGATAACAACGAATAGTAAGCCACAAAGTCGCAGGGGTCTGGGGGCCGCAGCCCCCAGAAAAAAATTTGGGGCAATTTTTTATTTTTAGACCAAATTTGCTCAATTAGAGACGTATCAGAAAATTTTTCCGGCCGGACCATAAAAACCAAAGGGGGGGCCCTTGTGTAAAAAATCAGTGGGAAAAAATTTCGGGGGGAATTCTTCCCCCTGGGTACGCCCTTGATATGGAGCATAATGTACTCTTGTATAGCAGGCGGGGAAAAAACCCACCCCATTTTTGGGGCGAAAAAACCTACCCCGGTTCCGGAACTTGGGTATATGGTACAGGTCTAAAAATTTGCCAGCGTATAGTACAGTCCCTGTAGGCCTACGACGAATTTTTTGGTTTCCCGTGAAAACGTATAGTCTATGAGCTACATGACGAAATATGAAAATGCGGGTTTTTTCCCCGCCTGCTATAATGTACATGCATAGGCTTTGATGAAAGATAATAACAAGAACAAGTAAGCCAGAGGGTTGCGGGGGTCTGGGGGCGGCAGCCCACAGGAGAAAATAGGGAGAAATTTTTAAATTTTAGAGCAAATTTGGTCAATTGGAGACGTATCGGAAATTTTTTCGGCCGGGCGATAAAAACCAAAGGGGGGACCCTTGTGTAAAATTTCAGTCTGAAAAAATTTGGGGGGGGGCGCCCCCCGCGCCCCCCCCTGGATCCGCGCTTGATATATATATATTATAGTGACAAGCGTCAATGAGTTCATCTGTTTTGTCGCTCGGCTGTGTTTTGCTAATATATATGGGATATATCAGGGATCGACCGGAGTTCCGGTTCCGGTTCCGGTTCCGGTACTTTTTGGTTCCGGTTCCGGTTCCGGTTCCGGTATTTTAAAAGTACCGGAACCGGAACCGGAACCACTAATCCTCTGACAAAGGATTTTGCTTTTAATTTTGTGTTGTTCGTCCATGAAAATTTTCCGATAGGCCTCCAACTGACCACAATCGGCCTAAAAATCAAAAAATTTCTTCAGATTTTGTTTTGGCAAACCTCTTGCGACTCTGTAGCTAGTTTAGTCTTCGTCTTCTTTATGTTTTAGTTTATGCACACAAAATTTAGTGCAAATTGCTTGAGTGGTTGCGGAGTTATACCTGTTTGAACTGTGAAACTGTGCGTAAACAGTGAAGTACTCACAGCAATAATGATAAATTGTGGAAAATCTAGACGCTTATTTTCAAATCAGAAGAAAAACGAACCTTCAATTTTCTTTTTTCTTATTTGTCGCAAAAAATTGTGCGTCCACACATGATGTGTACTTCACAAGCTGGGCAATCTGATATCTGGCTTGATTTTTCGAACTTTTATGTCCCTATTGTGTGATGTCTGGCTTACTAATGACGATTGGTCCAAGATATTTGTCAATATTGATAGTGTGATGTCTGGCAGTATTTATTTGATACCATACAGCGTTGGACTAGCTTCTCATTGTATGTACTACTTCAAAACAAAAAGTTCTGTTTTCACAGCCTATGAGCAAAACTGCTTTCGCGACACTACCCCCTTAAATGTACAGTACACTAGCTTAATACATTATTATCGTTTGTGCTTTATTGTCTTAAAACGGATATTGTAATATTTATAGTACTAGTACTAGTACTACATACAAATAGCTTTTGATTTTTTATTCTAGCATTCTTATGTTGCAGTGCTTATTCTTTATCAACAATGCTGTGCTTCTTGTGTCCAATTTCTTGTATTACTTCAACTAACTCAATGAAAGCCGAAGGTCGAAGGTCCTCGGTTTTTCACGCTACACTGAAAAATTATGTAATCTGTGTAAACCTTACTATCTAACATCTAGTAGAGGGGTGATGGTACAGCCGCCCCCCGCCCCCCAATTTTTTCCAAGTGAGGGTTTTTTTAGGGTCCACGAGTGGGTCCAGACTCAAGTTCTCTTAACTGGACCCAGCAAAAATTAGCCTGACCCAAGTCAGACCCAAAGGCGTATATATATAGATAGGGAGGGGAGTGGCGGGGATCGCGACCCCGCCCCCCTTTTGGTAGAATTTTAAGAAATTGTCAACAAGGGTTTGGTTTTCGTTTTATCGCCCCGCCGAAAAAATTTTTTGATACGTCTCCAGTTGACCAAATTTTGCCTAAAAATCCAAAAGTTCTCGAATTTTTTTTCTGATGGCGACCGTATCCAGACCCCTGCCGCTCTATGGCTGACTAGTCCTTGTTATTATCTTTCATCAAAGCCTATGCATGTCTACAAAAGTACATTATGCTGAATTTTCTTGTATAATACACTGTCTAATGTGACGTTCCCATGTTTAGTTTTTAATTTTCCTGTCGGAAAAAATTTCTGATACATCTTTAGTTGACCAAATTCGGCGTAAACAGTTAAAAAAATCTCCATTTTTTCCGGGGGCTGCCGCCCCCAGACCCCTGCAACCTGTGAATCACTGATCTTGCGTTTACACTGCGAATTAAAGTGCTAAATTACTGTAAATACTAAAATAAATGTCAAAAGCGTATTTAATTGTACAGAAAGTCAAAAGTGCATAGAAGGGTTGCATATAAAAAACGTGAGTAAAAGTAAAAAAAATTTTTTTGAAAATATTGCAAAATATAGGGTCTTTTTGAAGGGGGTTCCGGTTCCGGTTCCGGTATTTTCAGGTGGTTCCGGTTCCGGTTCCGGTTCCGGTAGTTTTAAGGTTCCGGTCGATCCCTGATATATATATATATATATATATATATATATATATATATATATATATATATATATATATATATTATATATATATAATATATAAATATATCAGGGATCAACCGGAACGCCAAAACCAAAACCGGAACCGTTACAGCCTAAAACCAAACCAAAACCAAAACAAACCCCTAGAAACCCTATATTTTGCAATATTTTCAAAAAAATTTTTTACTTTTACTCACGTTTTTTATGCAACCCTTCTATGCACTTTTTGACTTTCTGTACAAATTAATACACTTTTAATTTAGTATTTACAGTAATTTAGCACTTAATTCGCAGTGTAAACGCAAAATAATGAGCTCACAACTTGCAGGGGTCTGGGGGCGGCGGCCCCATGGAAAGATTTGAGCTACGCCCAATTTTGGTCAACTAAAGATGTATCGTTTCCGACAAAAAATTAAAAACCTGAATTTATAGACAAAAGTCACATTAGAGCATGGTATACAAATTCAGCATAATGTACTTTTGTAGACATGCATTATTTTTGATGAAAGATAATAACAGGGACTAGTCGGATTTAGAGCGGCAGGAGAGGCTCAGTTAGTGTTCAGAAAAAAAATTCGAGAACTTTTGGATTTTTAGGTTTTAATTTCGAGTTCGAGTAGAAAATTATCGAAAGAGCTTTTCGGCAGAGCGAAAAAACCGAAGGTTCCCCTGTTGACAATTTCTTAAAATTCTACCAAAAGGGGGGGGGGGTCGCGATCCCCGCCCCTCCCCTATCTATATATATACGCCTAAAAATCTAACTTGGGTCGGGCTAATCTTTTGCTGAGTACCTCCGAGAACTTGAGTCTGGACCCACTCGTGGACCCTAAAAAAACCCTCGCTTGGAAATAAGTTGGGTGGCGGGGGCGGGTGTTACCGTCGCCCCTCTTATCAAATGTTTTCATGATGGTCAGGTTTTCACGGATTACATCAATTTTTCAGTGTAGCGTGAAAAATTATTGTAGTTCAACTTTCAACTTTCCCCCAGCTAGTTGAAGTAATACAAAATTGGACACAAGAAGCAGCGTATTTGATAAAGAATAAGCGCCCAACATAAGAATGCTGGGACTAAAAAATCAAAAGCTATTTGTATGGTACTAGTTATAGTACTATGAATATTTACAATATCCGTTTTAAAGCGAATAAAGCACAAACGATAATAATGTTAAAAATTAGTGTACTGTACATTTAAGGGGGTCATGTACGCGAAAGCAGTTTTGCTCATAATGACTGTGAAACAGAAGTTTTTGTTTTGAAGTAGTACATACAATAAAAAAATTAGTTCAACACTGTATCAAAATCAATACTGCCAGACATCACACTATCAATATTGACAAATATCTTGGACCCAAAAATTCATTAGTAAGCCAGGACGTCAGCCAATAGGGACGTGAAAGTTCGAAAAATGAGCCAGATATCAGATTGTGAAGTACGGCATCATGTGGACGCACAATTTTTGCGACAAAGAAAATTGAAGGTTCGTTTTTCTTCTGATTTGAAAATAACCTGGCCACCGATTTATCATTATTTATACTGTGAGTACTTCACTGTTTACGCACAGTTTTAGCATTCGAACAGATTATTGACCACTACAAGCGATTGCACTAAATTTTGTGTGCATAAACTAAAACATAAAGAAGACGAACGAGACTAGCTACAGTCGCAAGAGTTTTTGCGAAAACAAAATCTGAAGAAAATTTTTTGATTTTTAGGCCGATTGTGGTATGTTGGAGGCCTATCGAAAATTTTCATGGACGAACAACACAAAATTAAAAGCAAAATCCTTTGTCAGAGGATTAGTGGTTCCGTTTCCGGTTTTTCCGGTCAACCCGGAACGAAAACAAACCGGAACCAAAAAAGTACCGGAACCGAAAACAAACCGGAACTTCCATCGATCCCTGATCTGCAGGTATGTTGTCACAAAACACAGCCGAGCGACAAAACAGAATGAACTCATTGACGCTTGTCAAGCAATA
>JASANF010010613.1:0-17876 GCA_030248245.1 Trissonchulus sp. WLG1_4
TCACAATTCCAACAAAGCAAAGAAATTGACAATTCACAAAAGCACGAAACAACATACATAAAGTCTGACAAAAAATATTCGCGCAACTCGAGAAAACGAAACATGTGATATCACTATCAAGAGTACAGCTACAGCAAGTAGTTGCAGAAGTCAACCACTAAAATATGTAAGTAAGCGGCTCAGCTTTTTTTGTCAGACTTTAGTGTGAATCATGAAAGTAAAAAAGTCAATTTCCAATATGTCGGTCACAAAATTTCAACATTCAACTTAGAAGTTCAGCTAAGTTTCAATGTTAAAATGTTCAGCTAAACTGTTAGGACCCTGGGTTTATTAAAGAAACAACTGTTGCTGTGGTCTATAAAGACGATGTTATTTGATGCAGTAACTTGACCGCATAACAGCCCTTAGTCACGCACTAGCGTGGGAACATTCCAGAACACCCACTTAAGGAACAACACTTAAAACTGATACATGAAATAGGATGTTAAAACTGTGGCTGTAATCTCAAAAATACCAGTGGGTTAAGTTGGGCTATGCTTGCTTACCCGCCCTCTGGTGAAGGTAAGAGTAAAATTGTATTCTAAAACAATATATTACTAAATTTATTTTGCATCAAAGGGGGAATTCGAAGATTTTAACCTCAATTGGCAGCGTTAATTTGTTTATTTTTATACCTTTAATTTCATGTTTAGACACAGATTTAACTTCATTTTTACTTTTACCAGCGTGTGAGGATAGCCTAACTTTACAGAAGGGTGATTCTGAAACAAGAGCTCCTGAAGATAAAATTCCATGAAAGTTAATTTTATTACCTATTGTTATACGACGAACTTGTCGAACAAGACAAAAAAATGTTGAAAAAATTGTAGAAAATACATACTACATCAGAAGAATGATGCAACGTTTAATTATAGTTCCACAGTATTGTGTAATAGTTTGATCAGGGGTTTTAACCAACGTACTAGTTTTGTTAGCAATAAAAATAACTCTGTATAACATAAGCATAGCACTAATTACATTTTTTAACATATAACATATCTGCGGTTGCATATAATTCACGGTAATAATAACTTTGCATGAAATTAACATAACCTATATATGGAATCTTTGCCAACCTAATTCAAGCGGGTAAGAGATTAAGGTGGTAGTAACGAATGTGCAGTGATTTTTAAATTTTTGAAAAAATTTAGTTGATTCAAACTGTATTTTTTGAAAATAAAGTCTGTAAAAAATTGATTCATATACACAAAATGGCCAATTAAGTTAGCGGGATTATGTGAAAAATTTTTAGGAGCAAGCCAAGCCAACAAGCCAAACTACACAACAGGAGAATGGAAATTTAACAGTTTTGGCCACTTTTCTAAGCGCATGCGCAGCGCATAAACACAAAAATGAACATGAATAAACTTTTGCAAATTTTCTAGACCATTGCTTATATATTTTTGCGCAGATATAGAACCCGACAGTTGAGTGTGAATAGACAATTTTTACTTTGAAACCGTATATTTCATTTAATAATCGACAAATCATAAAATCGTGCATTTAGGGTCTAGATAATTCACTTTTAATTATTTTTGCCATTTTTCGCATGTTTTTGTTCTTTAAACTTTTCAAAAAGTGGCCAGACTTGAAAGTGCTCAAAAAAGCCAAATTGGTCTACTGTTAACACGTGCCATACAAATCATCCTTACAGTTGTACAATAAGACTTTGTTTAAATGTAGAAGAAAAGTAGCGCTTTCTAACGATATAAAAAAATATGCGCTAAAGTTAATTAATTATTGAAAACTAGCCTGTTGAAAAACACTGCACATTCGTTACTACCACCTTAAATTCTATTTTTAAGCGTGTTATACACTTATTACTTATTAATAGTGCAATTTAGTGACAAAAAAATTAAGATATAGCCTTCTAAATCAAGTTTTTTTTGCGTTAAGTTCTCAGCTGCAAAAAAATCTAAACACCCCAGTTATCAAAAATTACTAGAACTATAAAACCAAAATGTGAAAAAGATGAAAAATCATAATTTTACATGGCATCAAATGGACTCAGCAAGTAATGTAGCTACATAAAGTAGCCAGAAAAATTTATGTAAACTGAAAAAATGGCCTATTTTTTTACAGAACCTGAGAACGCACAGCCAGAGTTATATACCAGGAGGAAGGAGGAAAGACCTTTCTATATGTCAGCCTGTCCGACAAATAAGCTTAGCGTGAGAATTTGTTGCATTTCAGAAACATTGCTACAAACAGAGTTGATTAAGCTCTATCAACATGAAAAGTTGGTAGATTAAACTTTTGTTTTGCATAACAATAATACTTGATTAGAGTATGAATTTAATTAAACCGTATTGACTTTCAGAGATGCTTACTTCACAGAATGAAATTTTAGTTGTCATTCATGAAGTTTACTTTTTTATTTACGCCCAGGAGGGTGTTCGACCTACACTTGTTGCGCACTGATTTCACCTCTTCCTCGTGTTGAAGTTATACACAGGCTACGAGTAATAACTTTAATACACGGAGTATTCCTAAGCTACCGAAAGAGGTGGATCATCATAAAATGATCCTAAATATTATTTACCATGCTTAACTCAGAGGACTTTAAAAATAAGTTTAGGGCTAGTTTTGAGACCTCACTTCCGATCCCGCAGGCAGGAAAAACCCGCAAGCGGGGTACAGTCGTGAGTGTCCCAGTTTAATATTTTAATAAAATATTTCATCTGGTTGTGAAGCAGAGTGGAGTAGGTAGCAGTAGTATGTAGCATGTGGCCGTAGCAGCAGATGTAGTTCTAACAGCTGTAGAATACACACCTACATATTATATCCATCTCGAAATTAATATCTCCAACTACCGTTTCTATCTACATTCCCATGCCATCTCCATCCTAATCCACCTGCATTAATTTATGAAGTTTACTGTTTACATTTGTTATAAAGATGTATTTTTGGGATTGTAGATAGTGTCAGATTGTTACGCTCCACTATATCGGCAATTTTATGCTTGAAAAAAGGGAAGAAATGGAGGACCCGGGAATCGAACGCGGGCGGTCTCTTTGTCGACATCGAGAATGCTAACGACTACACCACAGGCCACAGGTCTCGTAGGCCATATTTCTCATTCACAACACGTAAACCACAAGTATATATCAGCGAGAGATTATGAAACATACCATAACTTATAAAAAAGTCCAGAGCAGATTTCAAAATCAGCACCAAAAGGAGTTCTATCTCTATTTTGGTATGAATAGAAGAACTAATGAATGAAAGCTCGTGAAGCGTTGATGCGTGGCGTTAAACCATTGACTTGACTTGACTGAGTGATAACATTTTAAATAGCCACCAAATGAGCAGAGGAAAGAAATTCGTTCAGCCAGAAAGAAGAACTTGGCAAAAAGTTTTCCCACTGACTCTCATTCTTATCCGTAGTAACAAACACCAAACTGAAAATTGGGCACAGGCCTGAAAGTTTTTATCTGACTTCTAAGCCCTTCCTTCCAAAACGAGAACCAAAAGGATGTCTGGCCCCTATTTTACGGGCCCGGGTACCTTGGGCACTCTCGTTTAGACCATGAATTATGGCCTATTGGCGGATAAAGCACTGAGCTTTCGGCAGCTCTAAGTCACACTTTATTCTACAAGATTGCCATCATAAACTAAAAATACTTCAGCCGGAGAGGAGTGGAATAATGTGGTCTGACCTGTAGCATTAAGCCAGGTACAAAAATAATACCGGTGTTTGATTAGTGTAGGCTTCAGGGCTTACTAAGCAACCCGGTTTGATACAATGATGTGACGATGTGCATGGGAGCAATTGGGAAGGGCGTACGCCCACAAAAAAGGGGCCGGGGGGGGGGGGTAAATATGAATATACAGCCCCCCACGCCCAAACAAGGGAAAGTCTTTTCGCCATAGTTAATTTTATTGTTTTTTATTATTTTTTTATTTTTTTGCATTTTGAAACACATGGACTGATAGGGGTGGGGGTTAAAACGTTTTTTAATTTTACCTTTTACATTGATATGATTTTGTTTTTTATCAAAAGGGAATTAAAACTACATTTGAAGCAGCTTTTATGATTCGATGCCAACAAAAGCGAAGAAATTTAGTTGACACCCAAATCAAAGTGAAAAACAAAAAATAAAAAAAAATCACTCAAAATGATTCTAGCTTTTATGATCCTTAAAACAGAATTCAGAACTCAGTGTCAGCAGAATAAACTGTACTGAAAGACACAAGAAACCTTTCATGGCGAAATATTTTCATCAGAAATTCATGTATATGTGCTCGACTAAAGTAAAAATTTGCCTAAATGTTTTTGTTTATGTGGGGGAAGCATAAAGTTTTGAATAGAAAATCAGAAAGTTGCAGTATTGCAATTAGTCATCGTATACGTCAAACAATGCACGCAACATAAAAAATATGTCATCGTGTGAAACGGGTTTCAGCTTAAAAATGAACCGAAGCGATAACTGACACTCTGATTGAAATTTAGCTAACCAGAAGGTAAATTTTTACTGTCAATTTTTGAGGGAGAGTATAATTAAATCAATGTGACAATTCGACCAAATCTAGTCTAGAATTCACTAATTTGGACACAACAATCTCAATATCAAGTCCCGCTGCATAAAGGAAAAAAATAAAATTGGGGACCAAACACAGAAAAAAGATCAAAATACGTCAACACAATAATGCGAGGAGCAAGGCTTTAGAATCAAACTAAACATATCACATCTAGCTTTAGTCCAATGCGAGATAAACATATTTTACTTATTATTTTACTATTTTTAATGATATAATTATTCATATTTTAGTTTAGAACCGAATTTTACTCTCTCTTGCTGCTTTCAGAAGCGAGGCGCCAAAGCAGTTGCTCATAGCCAAAATAAACTTATAAATGACCTCACAAAAGAAAGCCACACAAATAAAACGCCAACAACCAATATCACCAATATCTTACCAATCACCATGAGCCAACATCACACAATAAAGAAATAACCAAAAAATGAAGCCAGAATCAGAGCCACTGAAGTACATGAATGTTTACGCACCATTTTTGCGATATATAAGAAAATCAAAAAGAACTGTTCTTTTCCCATTTTAAAAGCGTCTTAAATTTTTTAATTCATCATTATTGCTCAGACTACAGACGCACAGTGCCAGTCAAACAGCAACTCGATAACCAACAATTGACAAATTTGCAAAACCAGAGCATGCAATACACAGACAACATCGAATAAACTTCTACTCTTATGCGAAACATACTCTACTCACCAACTCACACATCACTCCTATCATAAGATGCCTGACAAATTCTAACCAAATCAGTCTTAGAATTTCACTAATTTTGACACAGGAATATTCATATTATTCAAGTCCCGCCAGAAGGAAATAAAAATGAGCAATCGGACGAAAACATCATGAGAAAAAGATTCAAAAACGTCCAACACAAAAGTCATTTTTACTCTCTAATTCGAGAGTCAAGCTTAGTAATTCAAACTAAACATATTCACAGAACTTCACTTTAGTCCAATGCGAGAGTCAGAAACAATATTTACTTTTATTATTTTACTATTTTTAATATTTATTAATTATTTCATATTTAGTTTAGAACCGAATTTACTCTCTCTGCTGCTTCAGTAAGTCGAGGTCGCCAAAGCATCTCATAGCCAAAAAGAACTATGAAAGTACGCTCACAACACAAAGCCACAAGATAAATCAAATACTGCCAGACACACGAACTAAATATTAACCAATCACCAGAGCCAGACATCACACAAAGAGACAAAAAGTCAAAAAATAAGCCAGATATCAGATGCCACGAAGACAAATTACGCACCATCCACAAAAAAAAACAAAAAAAAGCCGTTCTATTTCAAAATAACAAATACAATATCATATGCCAGACCTACAACGCACATGCCACAAACAGCAACCCACAACGACCAAGCAATAAAATCATAAACCAGAGCATTCGAAAAAGACAGCAGAATAACGAATGAATAAACTCACCTATCAAACATACTCACTCGACAACCACACATCACCCTAGCAATCAACACAATACGAACAATACAAAACATACGTTTAGGGTGCGCGTAGGTACTTGCTGATACACAGTAATACTTTCCCAATTTGGTTCTATCCTGTCTATATCGGATCTCAACTCAAACTCAACTAAGCTCGTGGAGTAGCAGAGGTTAGAAATGTTTTTGCGGGGGCTCCACCCTTCGAAAAGGGAACCGAGTAGCTACAGAAGACTAAACTACAGAGATCCGTTTAGGTCACCTAAGGATCCTAGTCCAACCTCGTAGTTAAGCTCAGTACCTCTGCGTGCTAACTCAGTCGAAATGCTTACGATCGCCGAAACGTACGTAAACACAAACAATATATGAAAACACTAACAGTACTACCTCCACGGCGATCGTGTTTACCTAGATTTCAATTGATCTCTCAATGATAGAAACACACCCTTTAATTTTGACTAAGTTCTCGCTAACTCTCAATCAACGTGTATGAAACTCAAAGTTTGCCTCTCCTATAGCTTTACTTAAACTTCCACTTGAGCAACTGGTTTCAGGGGATTTGAACTGCTCGGACAAGCTTTTCTGCTCTGCCCGTCGTGATTCGGGGGGACACCAAAGGCCGGGGATAACTAGGAACTTATACCTTATTTCAGAGGCCTAGCTCAACCCTGACGCCTGCTTTTTCTGGTGTCGGGGGACACTAACGGATCAACTCCCCAATGCTATCTCAGTAACAAAACTTTCACTTCACTTTTTGACTAACAACTCAAAACTTCACTCAACACTAACAACTATGTGTGACCGGTGTAACTGTACGTAACCTGAAAGAGATAGCACAATACAACCTAACAGACAATCGTAGCTAACCTTCTACAACCTAAATAATCCGCGTAATAGGCACAAAACTACCGAGTTCGGAACGGACATACAAGCTCAACCTGAAAACCTTAACTGGAACTGGCACTCTTCTAGCCTGACCCTGTCTAGGCTAGATCGATCTCTAGTTCTACTGAGCAACTCAATGGTCTACTGGTTCTGCTGGTACTGATCTACCTTTTAGGGTCAGCCTAGGCTACTGCTACAAACACTTTTTGCTAAGGACAAAACTAACAGGTTGGCGGCTGGCGGAGAGCTGGATCTGGACCGGACCGGACTGGACTGGAGACTGGAGAACCGGGGCCTGGGGGCGGCTGAACCGGTGGCAGACGACCTGGCACTGGACGGACGGGAGCTGGCTGGCTGGAACCGGGGCCTGGGGACGGCTGAACCGGTTGGCGGACGACCTGACTGGACGACCTGACTGGCTGGAACCGGGGCCTGGGGACGGCTAAACCGGTGGATGACCTGAGCGGCGCTGGACTGGACCGGAAACCGGGGCCTGGGGACGGCTGAACCGGTTGGACGACTAGGACGCACTGGAGACCGGGGCCTGGAGGCGGCTGAACCGGCAGGAGACGGAGGAAAGGCCGGGGGGCACAGGCGCAAACGAAGCGCAAGGCAGGGGGCACTGAAGGCGCGAAGGGCGCGAGGCAGACTGAATGGCCTATGGGCCACTGGAACACTGGGGCGCGAAGGGCGCACTGGACACACTGAGGGCAATAAGCCCGCTGAACAAAATGGAGACGAGTCGGTTATATAGGGGATACAACTTTATTAGACGCCGAGGCAGAGTTATATACAATGGCGAGGAATGACAGTAATGGGCAAATGGGAGCAGGGGAGCAGGAGTCTTAAAAACCGACCGATTTACACCAAAATTTTCACCCGACTGTTTTTAGCTAACGTGACAAAATTCGGTTTTCTTTTGAAGCTTTTGTCGGGATCTACCGATCCCGAATCCCACCAATCAGAGCTGGGCATTCTTAGGCCCGCCTACCTAAACTTTCGTGAAAATCCACTTGAGGGCTGGGGGGTCGAAGGCTGCTGGCCCTCACACCTCGACAAATACTTACCTAACCCGAGATAATTCCTTTTCGAGAGCACTTAATTCCTGGTCGGCCCAGGTACTGTAATTTATCTCACTTATCGCCTGGCCGACCAGAAAGGAACACACATGGAGTTGGAAAAACTGTTATGACCAAAATATTACGAAAGCGAAAAGGGAAAACGAAAGGGGGGAATTGGGAAATATGAAACATTAAAAAACCGAACTTAGATACTTCGAAACTTGACAAAAACTACGTATTATTATTAACTAACTGCTAAACATTATATATAAACTTGTGATGCAATTATTATGTACTTAACTTCTACACTGTACCTCCTTCTGGGCTGCAGACCCAGTCAAACTACATTATTTCAGTGAACTACCGTAATCCTAATACAAAATTAGGGTTTCTTCGAACCCTAATTTTGTTCGACTCTTGCTTCCCGAGAACATAAATAAACAGTACAAAAACAATGTAAAAGGGTGCCCAATCAATACTACTGACAAAGTACTACAATTCAATACCAAACATGACCATACTATGAGCAAAATAACCAATTATTAATACACTACAAAATACGTTACATTCAGGGTCTTTCTCGCTGCTTATTACTACTTCGCTTCTCAGAATCCTCTAATATAACTTCGAATAACTGCTCTTAGGCTTTTCCTTTCAGGTTCAAACTTCTCAGGCTTATTATCCACATGTTAAGCTACAATTCCGTATATTTCACACTTCCAAAACTAAACCATTACTTAATTATAACCTGACAAATTCGCTATTAATTACTTCATTTTTTTAGCTGCTCCAGCTGAGCATATCTGTATTTTAATGTAATAAAACAGGTTAACGAGCCCCCTGATTGATACAGGTTTTGAACGGTTTTGGTTGTAGCTGCAAGAAGTGAGCTACTTGTTCGGTTTAGTACGTAGTTTAGTGATCAGACGTGGCACAGAATGAGGCCACACTCTCAGGCGGAATCCCCGTTTTGCATATTTCCCAAAACCCCCAATTTCCCCCCATGTCCGTACGAGAGCGCCTGATTCAGTTAATCGTCAGTTATATGAATCCTAAGTTCCCCCCCTGAAGTATAGTACGAGTGTAAGCATAGAAGGAAGTAATAATAAGTACGAATAATACGTTATAATGTCCTAAACCAGTATCCGTCCCCTTTTCCCTTGTGCTCCCTGTTTATAATTGAAGCCGAATGTCGTATAATAATGTTCTTTTGTCCGTATTAATTGTCCGTTCATAATATTGTCCGTATTGTCTGAGGGTCGTAAGTAATTAACGAAACTTAAGCAGTGATTTTGTGTCCCCCCTGAGAGCCGTGAGGAAGCCTAGCCTAATGTTTGTAAACAATATCTGGGCTAAGGCAGAATATTAGCCCAGATATTGCTCAGCTGGAGCAGCTAAAAAATGAAGTAATTAGCGAAGTTTGTCAGGTTATAATTAAGTAATGGTTTAGTTTTGGAAGTCGTGAAATATACGGAATTGTAGCTTAACATGTGGATAATAAGCCTGAGAAGTTTGAACCTGAAAGGAAAAGCCTAAGAGCAGTTATTCGAAGTTATATTAGAGGATTCTGAGAAGCGAAGTAGTAATAAGCAGCGAGAAAGACCCTGAATGTAACGTATTTTGTAGTGTATTAATAATTGGTTATTTTGCTCATAGTATGGTCATGTTTGGTATTGAATTGTAGTATTTTGTCAGTAGTAGTGATTGGGCACCCTTTTACAGTGTTTTTGTATCATTTATTCATGTTTTCGGGCAGCAAGAGTCGAACAAAATTAGGGTTCGAAGAAACCCTAATTTTGTATTAGGATTACGGTAGTTCACTGAAATAATGTAGTTTGACTGGGTCTGCAGCCCAGAAGGAGGTACAGTGTAGAAGTTAAGTACATAATAATTGCATCACAAGTTTATATATAATGTTTAGCAGTTAGTTAATAATAATACGTAGTTTTTGTCAAGTTTCGAAGTATCTAAGTTCGGTTTTTTAATGTTTCATATTTCCCAATTCCCCCCTTTCGTTTTCCCTTTTCGCTTTCGTAATATTTTGGTCATAACAGTTTTTCCAACTCCATGTGTGTTCCTTTCTGGTCGGCCAGGCGATAAGTGAGATAAATTACAGTACCTGGGCCGACCAGGAATTAAGTGCTCTCGAAAAGGAATTATCTCGGGTTAGGTAAGTATTTGTCGAGGTGTGAGGGCCAGCAGCCTTCGACCCCCCAGCCCTCAAGTGGATTTTCACGAAAGTTTAGGTAGGCGGGCCTAAGAATGCCCAGCTCTGATTGGTGGGATTCGGGATCGGTAGATCCCGACAAAAGCTTCAAAAGAATACCGATTTTGGTCACGTTAGCTAAGTACAGTCGGGTGAAAATTTTGGCGTAAATCGGTCGGTTTTTAAGACTCCTGCTCCCCTGCTCCCATTTGCCCATTACTGTCATTCCTCGCCATTGTATATAACTCTGCCTCGGCGTCTAATAAAGTTGTATCCCCTATATAACCGACTCGTCTCCATTTTGTTCAGCGGGCTCATAGCCCTACAGTGTGTCCAGTGCGTCCCCCGCGCACTTCGTGTTCCCAGTGGCCCATAGGCCCTTCAGTCTGCCTCGCGCCTTTCGCGCCCTCGGTGCCTCCCAGTTTCTGCGCTTCGTTTGCGCCTGTGCCCCCCCGGTCTTTCCTCCGTCTCCAGCCGGTTCAGCCGTCTCCAGGCCCCGGTCTCCAGTGCGTCCAGGTCGTCGACCGGTTCCGCCGTCTCCAGGCCCCGGCTCCCAGTCCAGTGCGTCCAGGTCGTCCGCCGGTTCAGCCGCCTCCAGGCCCCGGTCTCCAGTCCAGCTCCCGTCCGTCCAGTGCCAGGTCGTCCCCAACCGGTTCAGCCGTCCCCAGGCCCCGGTTCCAGCCAGTCAGGTCGTCTAGTCAAGTGCCCAGGTCGTCCACCGGTTCAGCCGCCCCCAGGCCCCGGTTCTCCAGTCTCCAGTCCAGTCCGGTCCGGTCCAGATCCAGCTCTCCGCCAGCCGCCAACCTGTTAGTTTTGTCCTTAGCAAAAAGTGTTTGTAGCAGTAGCCTAGGCTGACCCTAAAAGGTAGATCAGTACCAGCAGAACCAGTAGACCATTGAGTTGCTCAGTAGAACTAGAGATCGATCTAGCCTAGACAGGGTCAGGCTAGAAGAGTGCCAGTTCCAGTTAAGGTTTTCAGGTTGAGCTTGTATGTCCGTTCCGAACTCGGTAGTTTTGTGCCTATTACGCGGATTATTTAGGTTGTAGAAGGTTAGCTACGATTGTCTGTTAGGTTGTATTGTGCTATCTCTTTCAGGTTTACGTAAAGTTACACAAGTCACACATAATCTTGAGTATTGAGTAGAGTTTCGAGCTGTTAGTCAAAAAGTAAAGTGAAAGTTTTATTGCTGAGATAGCGTTTGGGGAGTTGATCCGTTAGTGTCCCCCGACACCAGAAAAAGCAGGCGTCAGGGTTGAGCTAGGCCTCTGAAATAAGGTATAAGTTCC
The DNA here is from genome assembly GCA_030248245.1 of Trissonchulus sp. WLG1_4. Taxonomy (NCBI): domain Eukaryota; kingdom Metazoa; phylum Nematoda; class Enoplea; order Enoplida; family Ironidae; genus Trissonchulus; species Trissonchulus sp. WLG1_4. The sequence continues at coordinate 11,463 of JASANF010010613.1, forward strand.
TAGTTATCCCCGGCCTTTGGTGTTCCCCCCGAATCACGACGGGCAGAGCAGAAAAGCTTGTCCGAGCAGTTCAAATCCCCTGAAACCAGTTGCTCAAGTGGAAGGTTAAGTAAGAGCTACAGGAGAGGCAAACTTTGAGTTTCATACACGTTGAGTAAGGGTTAGCGAGAACTTAGTCAAAATTAAAGGGTGTGCTTTTATCAGTGAGAGATCAGTAGAACTATAGGTAAACACGATCGCCGTGGAGGTAGTACTGTTAGTGTTTTCATATATTGTTTGTGTTTACGTACGTTTCGGCGATCGTAAGCATTTCGACTGAGTTAGCACGCAGAGGTACTGAGCTTAACTACGAGGTTGGACTAGGATCCTTAGGTGACCTAAACGGATCTCTGTAGTTTAGTCTTCTGTAGCTACTCGGTTCCCTTTTCGAAGGGTGGAGCCCCCGCAAAAACATTTCTAACCTCTGCTACTCCACGAGCTTAGTTGAGTTTGAGTTGAGATCCGATATAGACAGGATAGAACCAAATTGGGAAAGTATTATTGTGTATCAGCAAGTACCTACGCGCACCCTAAACGTATGTTTTGTATTGCCCATATTGTGTTGATTGTGAACCTAAGGAAGTGATCGTGTAGAGTTCAGTCCGAAGTCAGAAAGTAATAGTTCTCGCATAACACAGAGTAGAAAGTTTATTAACCCAATTACGTTAATTAACCCGTGTAGTCTTTTTCCCCATAAGCTCCACAAAAAAAAAAAAAAAAAAAAAAAAAAAAAAAAAAAAAAAAAAAAAAAAATATTGGTAGATATTGGTAGTGTCTGGCAGTATTTATTTGACACCATGTGGCATTTCAGTAGTTTCTCAGTGAGCGTACAATTTCAAATCAAAAAGTTCTCATTTTGCAGCCTATGAGCAAAACTGCTTTGGCGACACTACCGACTTAACTGAAAAGCAGCCAAGAGAGAAGTAAAATTACGGTTCTAAAACTAAAATATGAAATAATTAATAAATCATTAAAAATAGTAAAATAATAAAACAGTAAAAATATTGTTTCCCGTAACAACATCTCGCATTGGAACTAAAGCTGAAAAGTTCCTGTGAATAATGTTTAGTTTCAGCACATTACTAAAGCCCTTGACTACCTACGCACATTAGAGTAAAAATGAACACTTTTAGTGTCTGGACGTCATTTTGAATCAATTTTTCTCATGATCAGTTTTCGTCACCCAAATTATCTAATCATTTTATTTCACTTCATGCAGCGGGACTTGAATAAATCATGAAGATCACTCAGTTGTGTCCAAAATTAGTGAAATTCTAAGACTGATTATGGTTAGCAAAAAATTTGTCAGGCATCTTAGATTTAATTAACTCTCCCTCAAAAATTGACAGTAAAAATTTCTGGTTAGCTAAATTTCAATCAGAGTGTCAGTTATCGCTCGGTTCATTTTTAAGCTGAAACCCGTTTCACACGATGACATATTTTTTATGTTGCGTGCATTGTTTGACGTATACGATGACTAAATTGCAATACTGAACTTTCTGATTTTCTATTCAAAACTTTATGCTTCCCCACATAAACAAAAACATTTAGGCAAATTTTTACTTTAGTCGAGCACATATACATGAATTTCTGATGAAATATTTCGCCATGAAAGGTTTCTTGTGTCTTTCAGTACAGTTTATTCTGCTGACACTGAGTTCTGAATTCTGTTTTAAGGATCATAAAAGTAGAACATTTTGAGTGATTTTTTTTATTTTTTGTTTTTCACTTTGATTTGGGTGTCAACTAAATTTCTTCGCTTTTGTTGGCATCGAATCATAAAAGCTGCTTCAAATGTAGTTTTAATTCCCTTTTGATAAAAAACAAAATCATATCAATGTAAAAGGTAAAATTAAAAAACGTTTTAACCCCCACCCCTATGAGTCCATGTGTTTCAAAATGCAAAATAATAAAAAATAATAAAAAACAATAAAATTAACTATGGCGAAAAGACTTTCCCTTGTTTGGGCGTGGGGGGCTATATATTCATATTTACCCCCCCCCCCCCGGCCCCTTTTTTGTGGGCGTACGCCCTTCCCAATTGCTCCCATGCACATCGTCACATCATTGTATCAAACCGGTTGCTTAGTAAGCCCTGAAGCCTCACTAATCAAACACCGGTATTATTTTGTACCTGGCTTAATGCTACAGGTCAGACCCATTATTCCACTCCTCTCCGGCTGAAGTATTTTTAGTTTATGATGGCAATCTTGTAGAATAAAGTGTGACTTAGAGCTGCCGAAAGCTCAGTGCTTTATCCGCCAATAGGCCATAATTCATGGTCTAAACGGAGTCCCAAGGTACCCGGGCCCGTAAAATAGGGCAGACATCCTTTTGGTTCTCGTTTTGGAAGGAAGGGCTTAGAAGTCAATAAAAACTTTCAGGCCTGTGCCCAATTTTCAGTTTGGTGTGTTACTAGGATAAGAATGAGAGTCAGTGGAAAAACTTTTTGCCAAGTTCTTCTTTCTGGCTGAACGAATTTCTTTCCTCTGCTCATTTGGTGGCTATTTAAAATGTTATCACTCAGTCAAGTCAAGTCAAGCTAAACCCCACGCATCAACGCTTCACGAGCTTTCATTCATTAGTTCTTCTATTCATACCAAAATAGATATAGAACTCCTTTTGGTGCTGATTTTGAAATCTGCTCTGGACTTTTTTATAAGTTATGGTATGTTTCATAATCTCTCGCTGATATATACTTGTGGTTTACGTGTTGTGAATGAGAAATATGGCCTACGAGACCTGTGGCCTGTGGTGTAGTCGTTAGCATTCTCGACGTCGACAAGAGCGGCCCGCGTTCGATTCCCGGGTCCTCCATTTCTTCCCTTTTTTCAAGCATAAAATTGCCGATATAGTGGAACGTACAATCTACACTATCTACAATCCCAAAAATACATCTTTATAACAAATGTAAACAGTAAACTTCATAAATTAATGCAGGTGGATTAGGATGGAGATGGACATGGGAATGTAGATAGAAACGGTAGTTGGAGATATTAATGAGATGGATATAATATGTAGGTGTATTCTACAGCTGTTAGAACTACATCCGCTGCTACGGCCACATGCTACATACTACTGCTACCTACTCCACTCTGCTTCACAACCAGATGAAATATTTTATTAAAATATTAAACTGGGACACTCACGACTGTACCCCGCTTGCGGGTTTTTCCTGCCTGCGGGATCGGAAGTGAGGTCTCAAAACTAGCCCTAAACTTATTTTTAAAGTCCTCTGAGTTAAGCATGGTAAATAATATTTAGGATCATTTTATGATGATCCACCTTTTCGGTAGCTTAGGAATACTCGTGTATTAAAGTTATTACTCGTAGCCTGGTATAACTTCAACACGAGGAAGAGGTGAATCAGTGCGCAACAAGTGTTCGAACACCCTCTGGGCGTAAATAAAAAAAGTAAACTTCATGAATGACAACTAAAATTTCATTCTGTGAAGTAAGCATCTCTGAAAGTCAATACGGTTTAATTAAATTCATACTCTAATCAAGTATTATTGTTATGCAAAACAAAAGTTTAATCTACCAACTTTTCATGTTGATAGAGCTTAATCAACTCTGTTTGTAGCAATGTTTCCTAAATGCAACAAATTCTCACGCTAAGCTTATTTGTCGGACAGGCTGACATATAGAAAGGTCTTTCCTCCTTCCTCCTGGTATATAACTCTGGCTGTGCGTTCTCAGGTTCTGTAAAAAAATAGGCCATTTTTTCAGTTTACATAAATTTTTCTGGCTACTTTATGTAGCTACATTACTTGCTGAGTCCATTTGATGCCATGTAAAATTATGATTTTTCATCTTTTTCACATTTTGGTTTTATAGTTCTAGTAATTTTTGATAACTGGGGTGTTTAGATTTTTTTGCAGCTGAGAACTTAACGCAAAAAAAACTTGATTTAGAAGGCTATATCTTAATTTTTTTGTCACTAAATTGCACTATTAATAAGTAATAAGTGTATAACACGCTTAAAAATAGAATTTAAGGTGGTAGTAACGAATGTGCAGTGTTTTTCAACAGGCTAGTTTTCAATAATTAATTAACTTTAGCGCATATTTTTTATATCGTTAGAAAGCGCTACTTTTCTTCTACATTTAAACAAAGTCTTATTGTACAACTGTAAGGATGATTTGTATGGCACGTGTTAAAAGTAGACCAATTTGGCTTTTTTGAGCACTTTCAAATCTGGCCACTTTTTGAAAAGTTTAAAGAACAAAAACATGCGAAAAATGGCAAAAATAATTAAAAGTGAATTATCTAGACCCTAAATGCACGATTTTATGATTTGTCGATTATTAAATGAAATATACGGTTTCAAAGTAAAAAGTGTCTATTCACACTCAACTTTCGGGTTCTATATCTGCGCAAAAATATACCTAAGCAATGGTCTAGAAAATTTGCAAAAGTTTATTCATGTTCATTTTTGTGTTTATGCGCTGCGCATGCGCTTAGAAAAGTGGCCAAAACTGTTAAATTTCCATTCTCCTGTTGTGTAGTTTGGCTTGTTGGCTTGGCTTGCTCCTAAAAATTTTTCACATAATCCCGCTAACTTAATTGGCCATTTTGTGTATATGAATCAATTTTTTACAGACTTTATTTTCAAAAAATACAGTTTGAATCAACTAAATTTTTTCAAAAATTTAAAAATCACTGCACATTCGTTACTACCACCTTAATCTCTTACCCGCTTGAATTACGGTTGGCAAAGATTCAATATATAGGTTATGTTAATTTCATGCAAAGTTATTATTACCGTGAATTATATGCAACCGCAGATATGTTATATGTTAAAAATGTAATTAGTGCTATGCTTATGTTATACAGAGTTATTTTTATTGCTAACAAAACTAGTACGTTGGTTAAAACCCCTGATCAAACTATTACACAATACTGTGGAACTATAACTAAACGTTGCATCATTCTTTCTGATGTAGTATGTATTTTCTACAATTTTTTCAACATTTTTTTGTCTTGTTCGACAAGTTCGTCGTATAACAATAGGTAATAAAATTAACTTTCATGGAATTTTATCTTCAGGAGCTCTTGTTTCAGAATCACCCTTCTGTAAAGTTAGGCTATCCTCACACGCTGGTAAAAGTAAAAATGAAGTTAAATCTGTGGCTAAACATGAAATTAAAGGTATAAAAATAAACAAATTAACGCTGCCAATTGAGGTTAAAACTTCGCAGTCCCTTTGATGCAAAATAAATTTAGTAATATATTGTTTTAGAATACAATTTTACTCTTACCTTCACCAGAGGGCGGGTAAGCAAGCATAGCCCAACTTAACCCACTGGTATTTTTGAGATTACAGCCACAGTTTTAACATCCTATTTCATGTATCAGTTTTAAGTGTTGTTCCTTAAGTGGGTGTTCTGGAATGTTCCCACGCTAGTGCGTGACTAAGGGCTGTTATGCGGTCAAGTTACTGCATCAAATAACATCGTCTTTATAGACCACAGCAACAGTTGTTTCTTTAATAGACCCAGGGTCCTAACAGTTTAGCTGAACATTCTAACATTGAAACTTAGCTGAACTTCTAAGTTGAATGTTGAAATTTTGTGACCGACATTTTGGAATTGACTTTTTTACTTTCATGATTCACACTAAAGTCTGACAAAAAAAGCTGAGCCGCTTACTTACATATTTTAGTGGTTGACTTCTGCAACTACTTGCTGTAGCTGTACTCTTGATAGTGATATCACATGTTTCGTTTTCTCGAGTTGCGCGAATATTTTTTGTCAGACTTTATGTATGTTGTTTCGTGCTTTTGTGAATTGTCAATTTCTTTGCTTTGTTGGAATTGTGAATTTTTGGCAAGAACCAACTTATCTAAGTCAGCGCTTCGAAAATGTAACAGTGTTTTGCAAACATTAAATTACGCTTACGAATTTTTGAGTTAACCCGTGCTTTTTTGGATAATTTTGGAGCACTGTAAATATGTAGCATCGAAACAAGCTCTTCTGCTGATAGGAGGAGCTGTTAGAGACTTGAGGCCTTGTGAGGCCTGATCCAGAAAAATATTAAAGGCGGCCAGTTATTGTGGATACAATGATTTTTAATTTCCAATTTCTGCACAGATTCACTGCGGAGTAGCTCCGAAGTTTTTCAAACAACAAAAAGTGATGAATTATATATTTGATTTTTTAAGTCATAAACATATTGAAGTAAAAACAGGTTTGTAAAAAATGTCTCACCGAGATTCGAACTCAGACCAATGGATTAAGAGTCCATAGTGCTAACCTATGGTCCTATGAGACCTCTGGTCAACTTCAACTATTGAAAGATCTTCTTCGACAAATGACAGACAGTTAGACATTAGAACTAAATGTTATTCTTTTATTTAAGCAATATAAAAATACT
>JASANF010010614.1:0-15475 GCA_030248245.1 Trissonchulus sp. WLG1_4
GTAACGTTTTTACGCACAATTTTTTGTCACAAATAAGAAAAATGAAAAATAAAGGTTCGTTTTTCTTTCGATTTCAGAATAAGCTACTAGATTTTTTACAATTTGTCATTATTGCTGTGAGTACTTCACAGGTTACGCACAGTTTCACAGTTCAAACAGGTATCACTCCGCAACCACTCAAGCAATTTGCACTAATTTTTGTGTGCATAAACTAGAGCATATGTGCGTTTAGTCTGTGAAAACAATCTAAACAAAAAGTTTTATAATTGTGACGAAATTATCGAATGTGAATAGGTTTTCAAAACGTCATTTTTTCGACTTTGCGACTTCACTTCTAGCTGTACGCTGCATCAATTTTGCTGAAACTTAACAAAATTATTTGCCTTGAAACATATTTTTAGAATATATAAAGAACAATGACTTATCTTTCACTGAAAAAGTTTTATAGTCGCGCAAAATCGACTGCTTTCGCGACACTACCCCCTTAATTCAAGATAACACAGTGACATTCACAGACGACAATGCTAACAAAAAGGTCATCACAAAATGCAGTTATGTTATAATGGCTCCATGACAGCTAAACTCAAAATTTATCCATTCTTACAGCTGTTCCGTTCAGCCACTTTTTATACTTTAAGACATCTTTCTATAAAAAACGAACGTGGTATTTTCTAATTACGTGGCGTCTACTTTTTGCAATCGACTGACCGAACATACGGCTCTAAGAGTAGGTGTCATTTGAAAAACTGCCACTCAAAAAGTGGCTCACGCGAAAACATAATACTAAATTATTTAATATTTGGTTCATTAAAAATAGTCTAAGCAAAACCTCTGCTGGTCGTTTAGCAGGAGATCTTTCATCCTCATCGGAGTCTAGCAATCGACTATGTTTTCGACTGCTTCTGTTGGCTATCACAGGACTGGTGTCGCTGTCGCTATCACAGTTAGCTTGGGGTTTGGGTGATTTCTGGAAAAACAAAATGCATAGCTGTCAGTTCACTATAATTTTCCATATAAATACATAATATCAGGCATTGGACAATGAGTTCGCATTGCCATATGAGTCGATCAGATATCATGGATTAATGAAATTAAAAACCAGTGGAGTTTACAATAATAGACATAGTATAGTTTTTCATGAGCAATGAGACTCAATATTATCGGAAAACTTAAAAGTGAACACATTGTATGTCTGAGACTAAAGCGTCGCTCAAACTTAGTTTCTATTTAAACAGTTTGTAAGATTCCTCTAGGGGTTAAACAACACTGAAGATAACGCTTTTTTGCTCAAATTAAATAAACAATCTTTCCGCGGGGTATATCGTATCGCCCCAGCACAATGTGCCGTTCAAAGGAAAAAATCTACAGCAGCGCATAAACAAGACACATTTTTAAGATAACTGAGTTGTATACCCCTGAGGTCCTGTTCACACTCGCCCTTATGTCGTTTTGTCTTTAAGAAACTACAGGAAAACTACCTGGTCAAATAATCCGATATTTCGCGAGAAAAATAATTGATCTCACTTTCAGAACTTTTACAGAAAATTAGCCAAAACACTTTGCCAAACCTTCTGCGTTCTTTTGACCCTAGGTAGTGAATAGCTGCGTTATCATCCACCAAAAAATATTTATACAAAGCCAATATCCATCGCATACCGTTGTTCCAGAAACAAAAAATCATAACCAGAATTTTCGCCGCTATTAGACTGGTTATAGTATCCATCCGTAAGTAAACCTACCTCCTCGACTTTTGCCTTTTTCTGAGGCGTCCCTTTATCTTCAGTGCTACCCGAATCAGCCCCGGCAGATTTTCGTTTTTTTCCACCCTTTGGTTTGGTCGCGGAAGTGGTGGCTTGGTCATCTTCACTGTCATCATCATCACTATCGCCAAACGTGAACTTTTCATTGGAGGTGGCATAAAGTTTCTGAAACCAAAATAGACAACGGATAATATTATACTGGACCAAACTTTTGATTCAAATTTCAAACCTGAATTAATGACTCATTGCCCACCATTTAGTCCACACAAAGCTCAAAATTAGCTTAACTTTAACATTACTTCGGAAGCAGGAACAATGGCAGCAAAAATGAAATATTCTTCATTTGATTTTGATTTACGTTGTCTGAGTTTGAACCTTATAAACAGAAAAAAATTACCAATATCGATCTTTGATTTGATTCAGTGTAACTCAAAAAATAGCAGATTTTAAAAAAATTACTGATTTGGAGAAAAAACACAGTTCTGCAAGTATTACTTGCCACGTTAGTCAGTTTTACAGTTTTTGTACATTTTGATGCCACTATAAGATAGGTTATCAGTGGCGAAGCCAATTACTGTAACTTTTACAAACTAAAAAAAATTCTAAAAAATAGTCGATTATTATTTTTTGGTATCGAACCTTCAATTCCTCCACATTGGTGGCCTCTTGCCAGTCTTTATCGTCCCTTATTTTGGTGACCCGTGGGAATCTGATGGACACGCCGTCCGCCGTGTGAATGTCTGACTTGGAAAACTCCGCTCCGCTGATTTCCCAGACTGGCGCTTTCTGAAAATAAAAAAATCCACACTTTTATAAAAAACAAAAAATGGCCGTCCAACGAAACGAAAACGGACCCATCATATTTGAAAGCACCCAAGTTCTCACCAGATGCACTGAAGCTAAAAAGTATGATTTTAATGATGGCGTTCACTAGCTATATCCTGAACTTGATCTGCACAATAGACATTACCTTGGGATCCTTTATGACAAAATCGGGGACAACTTGGCGATTGATTGCAAGCCATTTCGGAACCTTGGCATATTCCTGCAAAGTATAAGCTCTCGGTTAGCAAAAAGTTACTATAACAGAGTTTGTAATGTGAATACGTACTACGTATTTACATTACAAACCTGCTATGACTTTGAAATCTGTATTTTTCAGAAAAGTGGAATAAAGTAAAAAATATCCCCAAACTGTGACACCAGCACAAAGATTTCACCGGCCGTCGGTTTCAACGGTCAATGAAATCAACGGCCAGTGAAATTGTCTGAATGTTATAAATAGTGAAATGGTGTAAATTTAGCCAAGAAAAATGTAAATTTCAATTGTGATTTCATAAAAAACCTTCGCTGTGATGAACAACGGTCGTTTAAATACTTTAAACAATCCTTCGCTGCTCAGCAAAAAATTAACCCTTTTGAGATGTTTGTAATATGTAGCTTACGGGTACCCTCAGGTTCTGCGAGAAGTGAGAAAAACAATTACAATCATTTCATCTCAATTTATGAGAAAAACCAGTCAACATTTCACAGCATTTTAATATTTAGCCTGAAGTATACATAAATTGATGTATCAGGCTATCGATAAATGAAGAAAAAAGCATGATTTCAGGCGAGAACAGGAGGTGACCCATAACTCATGCAAAGGTGCAAAAAACAATTAGAACATTAAGTAAGACTTTATGGAACCCATAACACTTAAGGTGGTAGTGTCGCCAAAGCAGTTTTGCTCATAGCCTGCAAATGAGAATATTTTGCTTTGAAATTGTACGTTCACTGAGAAACTAGTGAAATGCTATAAGGTGTCAAATAAATACTGCCGGGCACTAGACTACCAATATCTACCAATATTTTTAACCAATCACCATTTGTGAGCCAGACATCACACAATAGAGACTTAAAAGTTCAAAAAATGAAGCCAGATATCAGATTGGCCAGCTTCTGAAGTACATGTAATGTTTTGACGCACAATTTTTTGCCACAAATAAGAAAAATGAAAAATGAAGGTTCGATTTTCTTTTGATTTCAAAATTGATGTCTAAATTTTTTACAAATTATCATTATTGCTGTGAGATCTTTATAGGTTACGCACAGTTTCACAGTTCAAACATGCATTACTCCACAACCACTCAAGCAATTTGCACTAAATTTCGTGTGCATAAATTAGAGCATATGTGCTTTTACTTTGTGTTTGCTTATCTACACAAAAAGGTTTTTAATTGTGACGAAATTATCGAATGTGAATAGGTTTTCAAAACGTCATTTTTCCGACTTTGCGACTTCACTGCCAACTGTATGCTGCATGAATTTTGCTGAAACTTGGCAAAAATATTTGCCTTGAAACATATTTTTAAAATATATAAAGAACAGTGACCTATCTTTTACTGAAAAAGTTTTATAGTCGCGCAAAATCGACTGCTTTCGCGACACTACCCCCTTAAATATGTGAATTGTGATGTAAAGCTTGTAAAAATACCCCATTGTCTCCAATACTTCCCTTTTATGGTGCCACTTTTAGACACAGAATCGTACTCAAGGCAAAAACTCAACCTTTAGCCACTTTCTTTCGCTCAGGTTCCGCGAACTCCCCCACGACTTTTGATTTTTAAAGACAGGTCGCCAACCCACCACCACAACAGGAAGCCCCCTTACTTTATTAATATAGACGAAATCGTCAGCCATTTCTTTGTTGATTCTATCCAGCCCTGCGTCGTCGTGACCATTACCGCATTTGGTCACCGTGCAAAACTGCTTGCGTTTCGGGTCATACGCGCCCATCAAAAAGACCGACATTAAACCTCCTCAAACAGTCAAAAACGCGTATTATTGTTTTTTCACTACTACAAAAGTCCAGACCCAAGCACAAATAAGAACTACAAAAGCACTAAAAAATTCCAGTTTTTTTACCATCCTCTAAACTATGAAACTGTGGGGCTGCTCGGAAATAATGCTAGAGCTAGTCAATATCAGCCTGCAAACGAGAGGCAACGATATTACTTCAGGAACCAGAAAAACAAAACATGGCGTTTTGAAAAAGTAAGCTAAAGCAATTATGGTTACCATGGACAAAAATTAGTACTCTAGCTAGACCTCTTGTACTAAACTAGCTACTGACGTCATACATCGTTACTGATTAAAATGCTGAAACACGTTGCAGCTGACGCTCGATTAAGGTGGCGCTCCTGAAATGTGGGTTTTGGCCACTATTTTAAAAACGCGCAAAAATAAACATGCCTCGTAAGAACAAAAGTTGTTCAGAAGTGAATTTCCTTTAATTTGATGCCCGTATCACATGAAAAAATTTTTTAAAATTTTTGAGCTTTTTGAGCAAGAAAAATAGATTTTTTTCAGAAATCGCCTAACAAGCCAATGCATTTACACGTATGTAATGAATTTGAAAGACTGAAAAACACAACCAGCTGCGTTTTAGTTGAACAAACTTTAAAATTTTCGGTGTTATATTTAGTCTGGTGTAATTTTTTTGTGAAATAACGCAATATTTTTTGCATGAGACAGAAATATAGTGCGTGTGAATACAAACGCAAATTTTCGGCTTGCGATTTTAAAAAATTGGCTCAACAAAAAAAGTTAAAATTTGGCACATAAATGCACCTTGTCGTCTTCGAGCGGTCGCAAAATTTGATTTTGAGCAAATCGATAGTATTTTAAAAATTTAGTCAAATTTATGTTTTTCGAAAATGGTGATTTTTGTGTTTTTCAATATATCAATCATTTTTGTCAAAAATCAGATCTTGCGACCGCTCGATCACATTATGGCAAGCAAAATGAGCTATTGGTTGTGCAATAGCTATCTACCTATGAAGAGAAATCGAAAGCCGAAAATCCACTCACGTTTGGTCTACAGTGAATGCTAATTAGTATCAATCAACTTCATATTTTGTGTTTGGGCATGCTTTTACACCGGCTTGCTATTGTGTATCTAAAATTGTCCCCAGACTGCCGTTTTTTGAAAAGTCACATTTCAGGAGCGCCACCTTAAACTATTTGGTATTATTTGGTATAGGTGTAGACGTTGTTTTACACTTCATCTAAATACAGCTCTAGACATAACACGCTTCTTCCGGCAGCCTATACAATTAATTAACGTCTTTCACTGATAGCATTTTGGTTCCTTCAGTTATTAGAAAGTTTTGCAACACATTCACAAGGAGAACCCATTCATGGCTGCACCTTTATTTCCAGTGCCGTAGTATGCGCCAATGACAATGAGATCTGCGCTGTCGGCCATGCTGCCTTCAGACAAATAATCCTTCTTCACTTTCAGCCAGTGTCGTTTCCCAGGCTCGTATAAACTCTTTCAATAAATACAGTTTTCGTGAATCATGATTTCTTCACGACTCACGTTAAATCTCTTGTCAATTCAGCATTAGGGTCGATTCATACTTACAGCCGTATGTCCGTTCAGCCTGCAGAATGACGTCACTAGCAGCCTAGTGCAGTGGATAAGCCAGCGCCTGTGACGTCATTATTTCGTCATCTTGTCGGCAGAACGGACATACGGCTGTAAGTATGAATCGAGCCTATTATTCGGTTTTATTTTCTTTCAGCAATTCCGTTTCTGAAATTTTCTGCTTCAATTCCGAACGCTGGACAGTAAAATGCCAATAATTTAGTATAATATAGTCCCCGATGCACACGTCTCATATTTCATCGTAAACTGAGTCAGACTGAACGTCGGACTAGCTACACTGTTCACCCGAATAAACATAATCTGCAACTGCTGCTGTCAAATCATAATGTCAATGTACAAACATTTCACGGTCAAAGCAAAAAGCAAATAAAACTGGACAAATACTATAACTATGCAACAGGTTGGACAAACTAAAAAATACAAAAACTAAAAAGTGTCAAAAAATGAATAAGACACTATATTTTTACTCACATTTTTAGGTTTCAGGACTAACCCTTCCAATCCTTCCGCAATCACTCGCTTGATCATCTGCTTTAATGGTTTGGGCTTCTAAAAAATATTTTTTTTTAATTTTTGTAAATATTATTTCAAACAAATCATTGCAAATTAAACGTCGGGTGGGAATATATATGAATGATATAGATCTATAAACAAAGCTAAGACGGCAATCGGCGAAAAGTCAATAATTACATCAATATTTTCGTATTCAGAGAACATGATATGATTTGGAATTTCCGTCATATTTTCTTCCAAAATCTTTTTTCTTTTCTTCAAAGGCCTGAAATACCAAGAAAACATTTCATATCACGCAGTCTTATGTTCAGTAGAAGTTGAATTGGATAAAATTATCTATTCGTTCACCGGTACAAAATAGTTTCTTTAAAAACACAAACATAAACACAAAAACACAATTAAATCAATTTTGTAAAAGTGTTCGATTAAAAAACTGCTACACTATTGGTGCAGAAACGACTGAATACGACAACTGATTCGATACAGGTTCTACACAATTAGCACAAAATTAGTTAGTATTAATTTGGCGTTAATATAAAACACCATATACAAATCATGCCTAAGAAAAAGGTATATATTATATATATAACTGTGATTAAAGTCAATTACGTATTAAGCAGACTCTCATCGTTGTACAGCATACAGTCGAACACAAACAAACACACACTGGCATCTTTGAAGGCCGCTTTCTGAAAGAAATTTCATTCACAGTTCGTAGATTTCAAGATGTTTTGGCCACAGTTTTTGAGCTAAAGTCTGACAAAAAAATGTCTGTAGCAGTGACTGAAATTTTAAATTTATTTGTTCTTCATAAAAGCACATCTTTGGTTTTGTCTCTGTATTCAACATTTTTGTTCAGTCGGGACAAAAATAACACATCACAAAAACGAAAGCATAATGATTCTGACTGCCTTAGTATATTCAAAACTTGCAAGTTGCAAGGTTTCTGGACTCACCTTAGACTATGCCTGTTTGTATTTGAAAATCAACAGCATAATTCAGTGTCAAACTAAAAACACTACTGACAACGTCTGCCTACTTGCGAATGCAAACTGATACGAATAATGAACTAATATAGCAGGGCTAACCTTGTGAATACCCAGGGTTCCAAAGGGCAGTGGTTTTTTGGTGTTGGTGTCCACAAGCAATATTTCACTGTCAATCACCAGATCGCTGGCTTCGCTAAAAGCCTGGCTGATGAATTTTTCAAAATGTGCAACCTAAAAATAAGCAAACTGTTAAAATCGACGGATCAGTTTTACAACGCGTAGATTGTATATAGAACATTGCAAAATAAAATCTTTTGTTTTTCAGAAAATATTAAAGACTAGTTGGATTACTCTCAATACTCTTAACAATTCTATCAGACAATAATATCCCAGCCAAACTTAGAAGGGTCGATTCATACTGACAGTGGCATATCCGTTCACCGGATATGGTGTGATTATTTCTCAGTTTTGCCGGCGGTACTGACATACGACTTATGATGCTGCGGTAATTCTGTGTCCAGGTAGGAGTACAACTATCATAACTATAATTATTTAGATTTAAAGTTTACGTTTAAATTTTCATAACCATAATTTTTCTACATAACCAGCATTATTATAGCAGCATGATATACTTTATGATGCAGCACAGGTTTGAGAGATCGGGAATAGTATGAGAACTTCTGTCCCTTCTTGTGCACCTGCACTCGTTCCCCGTCGTACTTGATCTCAGCAAACATGCCCTCGGGGCACTTCTTCATGGCGTACTCCACCGACCGACACGCCTCTGCCTGAAAATAAAACAAGAAAGGTTAATCTATGGACTCCACTAAAACCATAGCCATAATTATTTAGAGAAGCTTTAGCCAATTTTTTGTCACTTAGCATAAAAAGTAATCATACGAAGGTCGTAGACATGGATAGGTCACGAGAAACCCAAAAACATACGCGAAATTAGCTGATATAGGCCACAATCCATTTTTGACCGATTTCAAAAAACAAACATCCTCATGCAGTATAGATAGCTTAACATACTGTAATTGTAGAAATATGGCCACCGAAACGGCGTATACAATAAACATGAAAAATATTTTTTTCGTATTCATCAGAGCAGCAGTTTTCTGCACTTCAAAGTGATCCTACCAGCATAGGCAAAATCGGAATTCCCAACTGAATATCTGCGCGTAACTTTCCACCCTCTTGCGCCCTAGCTATGACACACTTCAAATCCCGCGATGCTTGAAATGCTGTATAGGCATTAGAGTCCACTGCATCCAAACTGAAACACATAGAATGGACATAGTGTAAAATAACAAAAAAAACGTTGCAAAGCCCAACCAAGATAGCAAATTGGCAATGATATACAGTAAGTTAGCTAAAGTCAGACCAGAAATTGCTAAATCCTGAGAAAAACAGGTGGCGTGATTTTTGTGACTACTCGCTGACTGTACTCTTACTGCTTGCAGTTCGTTCTTTTCGCAATGAAATCGCGTGATTCTATTAGTCTAAGGGTCCAGAAGTTCTTGGTCAGACTTTAGTTAACCACATTGGGAGGAATGCATAAAAGCAGTCTTACGTTAAAACCGTCTAAGGCGTTGTATTTCAGTAATTTAGAACATCGTAACGAAAAATTCTACATGTATAACATAGGTTAGGTTCCCCTTAGACTGCGTTTAGCAAGACTGAGGTAAGACTGTGTTTATGCATTCCACCGATTATGTCATTCATTGGCTTATATGTTGTGCCGTGTTTTAATTAATATACAATATACATACGTCAGAAAAATCTAAACTAAGGCTTCCTTCATATACACTAATGTACTCTATGTGAATGTACTTCCATTACCCGCATAAATTAGGGTACAGACAATGGCTTACATGTGTTTCGCCCCAGCATTTATGCGCAAATCGTGTTTCAACTGTCGCACAATCACCAGAATATCATCCGGGGTGCATCTAAAAGAGAATGTGGATTCACATATTGAGATATAATACGTAGATGTGACATTTTTCAGCATTAAACATTTAAAAGTTTTGTGCGACTAAAGCAAGGTTCGGTGACGGAATGATCCCTTTTGTTTTGACCGAAAGTAATTTTACAACATAATATAAAAACATCTATTTCAAGTGTTCCAGTCAAACAAACAAAAGGGTTCAATAATTATGTATATACTGATAAAGTGTTAACAATAATTCGGATTTTCTGGACTAGATTAACCGAAGTAGCTCAACAATTATAAATCACTGTGACTTCTTAAAATGAGACACAGTGACTCCTCTGTGGTAATTGCATGAATCTCAGATTTTCAGAAAGATGTCATTCTTTAGTTATTAGAGGTAATTCAGAGATAATCTAAATTCGTTCATTTGAGTTTGTGAACAGGCTAAAAGAAATATATACGCTGTGAAATAGTGTTGAAGACGTTTTTATAATAGCCTATGGGAGTGACTTTCATTACACATTACGACATTCTTACTTAGAGTGTCTTTATACAACCGAACCACCCACCTCCACCGTAGCGAAGTTAAATTAGTTTAATTTTAAAAATTCAGCCAGACTCCACACTACTAAAAAACGACTACTCAAGATTGTTCTACTTTTTAGCAATGACAGCAAAATGGGCCTGTTGGTCATCTTCTTTGGTATATCTGGTCATTTCGTCCAACCACTCGTCAACCTGAAACAAAATTAATGAGAGCGTCAAAAAGTTAGCAAAATACCCCAATCTTTCAAACCTTAGCTTTCTAGATTTTAATGCTCTAGCTCCGAGATTGATAGTGTAACTATTTGATAGTCTAGTATTGTTCTGAAACAATCGAACAGATAAGCGGAGTAGATTTGCTGTATTAAGACACGTTCTCAAATAATTCTCACACGAATTTCAGCAATAATTATTGTTACCTCATAAATATTCAAAATGCTGTCGTCCAATGGTTCAAGTTTTCGACTTTGTTCGAAAAATTCCTTGACCGTCATGGACACATCACCCTGAAAACAACAAAGCTTCGAATTCACCTCTTTTAAACCATATTTACACGCTGCCACTGCGGTTTGAACATTACTATACTAAGACTCACAGTTTAAAAGGCAACTAGGCCAGAAATAAAGTTTATAAGCGGCCCCTCCGCTTTTCATCAGCCCTCCAACCTCTTTCCACGCCAAAAAAATGCCAAATGTCGCCCCTCCATGAGGAGAGAAAGCGATTGATCTTCTTGCAACAGGGTTCCCCCTGGGTTACCTGGTTAACGTTTCGCTATTTTTTACTTGGTACGGTCATACGTCACCCCTCTATACATGCAGCAACTGCTTACCGTCTTATTTAAATGCTCAACCATGTCATCAAGTTTGGTACCGAATATCTAAAACAAACAACCAATAGTAATGTGTTTTAGTGCTTAGAAAGAACGGCATAATTGTCTAAAATCAGTTGTTTTGTTACCATCACTCAATAAATCGTAAAATAATAACCAAGCTGTAAAATATTACCAAGTTGGCAGCTCGCCAAGTGCCAAAGTCGTAGGAACGGATTCGACAATTTCTTCTGTAAATTTTAATTTTTTTGCGAAAAAACAGTCGAAACCGCGAAAAAATCAGATCATTTCGCAAAATCGCGAAAAAAATTGAAGCGCAGAATGTGAGCCTGCACAAGCCGGAATATATCTGACTTTGCCTAATTCTTGCCAGAGACCACGTTAACATCAGATAAGGTGCTATCCAGGATCTCATAATGAAGCTTCAGTATGGTAAGAAAAGCAATCAGAAAAAATACACAACTTCTAGTAACTTTTTCTAAATAATCCACGGCGTATGACAAATCATACCATCATTATAGGCTAAAAAAACAAACTGTATTACTAGTTACTCTTGATAATATATGAGACCCTAGCGGCCTAGCCCTACACGAACTCACTTGACTGAAATGTTTCAAAATCTGTTTGGAATTGACATTATAGACCCGTTTCACCACGCCGGGCAGCAGTAACTTGCAGACCACGAAAAGGTTACCTTGGAATCCCTCTAAAATAAAAAAATAACTTTATGATTGAGTTTTTAAAAATAAAAGATGCTACAAAATAGTACATCAATGAAATTGTAGTTTAGGTTGCCAAAACGAATGTCAATTCTTCAGAGCTCCTGACAAAAATTTGACCTTTTTCCTATCTCTACTTCCTAAGAACATGCATAAACAGAGTTCTTGTCACATAATCTCACTAAACTCAGTCTTAACGACAATAGCCTTTACATAAGTATTAATAAAATACATTTTACATATTTTTTATTTATATGCATACAATAAATTTTATACTTGCATCTTGCACAAAATACAATAACAAAATTTCAACTTCAATTCAAACGTTTTAGCTTATAAAATCTGCAAAAAAACGAAAAATTTCCTACCAGTTTTCGACAATCCCTGTGTGATGAATTTTTTCACAATAGCAGTTTTTTCTTTATAAGCGCTGACTGATGCCACTCGCGAGCACAGATCACAAAAGGCGGCCCAAGAATTGTCACCATGGTCTGGATTGGTTCGTTCTTCCTGAGGAATTCCGGCCGGAAGCTGATTGGCTGATTCTGACGTCACGTGACCATTAGTTTCGGAAGTTTCTGGCTCAGGCTCTTTAGGTTCTGAAATGATACTGAGCGAGTTTAAAACTAATCCAAGTTATTAATCTAATATATAATATATATAAAGGTTATTCCGATTGTACTCTTCAAGTTTTAATGCTGCATGAAGTCTGCATGTATTGTTACGAGATATATCTTACCTGAAACATCATTTAAACATAACAAAAAATTAAGCCCGAATTGCTATTAATATGTTCTGTTTTTTGACACACACACACACGTTCACAAAATACAAGCAATCCCGTGTGACGTAATATAGCAGGCGGGGAAAATACCCACCCCATTTATTTGGGGAAAAAACCCGCCCCAGTTCCGGAACTTGGGTATGTGGTACAGGTCTAAAAATGTGCCAGCGTATAGCACAGTCCATGTATGCAAACATAAGCGGTATCCAAACGGGGTCTCGTTGGTATTTTTTTAGTGAAATTTTTTTCAATTTTTCCAATTTTTCAATTTTTAAAATCTGCGTATAGTTTTGGCATCAGGGGCCTCTACTGCTCTGAAGACGTGCCATGCCATTGAAAAACTACCGCTAACACACTTTTCGGGTAATTTATGGGGTGGGTTTTTTTCACCCACACGGGTTTTTTCCACCAAATGGGTTTTTTCCCGGCAAGTTTTTGGCTTCCCGCCAAAAAACCGTAAGAAATAACGGAATAAAACCGGTCCCAGCATTTAGAACAAGATTAGGCCTACGACAGATTTTTTTGGTTTCCAGTCAAAACGTGTAGTCTAGGAGCTACATGACGAAATATGAAAATGCGGGTTTTTTCCCCGCCAGCTATAAATCGATATAGTACTAATTACACCCACTATCAGCAATTCCAAGCATTTTATTAAGTGTGCTCTGCTTTTTCTTGGACGGAGAGATTGTTCCTGCTTTCGATGTCGCGGATTCAGCACCGGCGCGCTTGTCTTTCACTTCTAAAAAAATAGAAAAAATTATGACAAATAAAATCTGTCCGCAACTGCTTGCGAATTGTTAATCGTTGTAGTTTAAAGCCTCTTGGTACTTAAAAAACTATTCTGGCTACTTGCATGTTTCGAAACGTAAAAGTCGAATGTGCGGATTATATATAATATTCTGTTTAATTATATAGAAATTTTCTTATGTTTGCCCCTCTGATAACGATCCCGTTACTTTGGGAACGCCTGTATTTGCCATAATTAGTTTCCTTTAGTCTATTTAATTCAATTCATTCAATCATCTATTCACAATAAGATTACAAAAAAACAGACTTTCAATCAAGCCCAACAGATTGTCCTTGTCGCTTTCTTCAATCTCCCCCCAGCCCTCCACATCTTCTGCCGACTCAATCACTCTGGTATTGGCCCGAGCTCGCATAAAGCTGTCGAAAAGACAGGAAGGGTGGAAGTATTGCTTCATTTCCCCGCCGCTCTCTGAGAATGGATTCGGCACCAGTTTGGCAATGCGAAGGGCTCCACTTTCGATTTTCTGAAAAGGTTGCATTGATTTTAAAGTCTGACCAAAAATTGCTAGACCCTGAGCCTGAGGCACAACGAAAAACGCGATTTCATTACGAAAACAACGAATCGCCATAATCCAGAGGACAGCGAGTAGCAGCTAGAATCACGACACCAAATTTCTTCGGGTCTCATCCGTTATTCCCCCACGGCCCACCAGCCTGGAATTTAGAAGTTACTGAGCCGATTTGAATAATTTTCGCACCAATGGACTCGTCTTGACTTCAGGACTTCAAAAACGCAAGTTTTGAAATATTTTAAATTTTTAAAAAAATTTAGAATTTTAAAATTTCATACAAAATGCGGATTTTTTCACTTTCTGAGATGCGGAAAGTGTTCTAGACACGAATTTTGGTTTTGGATAGCTAGAATTTAAAAAAATTACAAAAATTTGAAAATTTAAATTTTTTTTAAAAATTTTATTTTTTTTTAAAAGTAGTTTTTTTTTAAGTTCTGTGGTCAAGTGGAGTCCATTGGTGCAAAAATTATTCAAATCGGCTCAGTAAATTCCAAATTCCGGACTGGTGGGGGAATAACGGAAAAGACCCATTTCTTCTATTTTGAACATTTATTAGTCAGATACTAACGCCCGGTTCATCTTGTCCATATTTTTTGGCCCCTAAAATATTCCCAAACAACTGGCTTACCAATTACAGCAGTTTTTTAAATGTGGGATAACGTGTGCGAAAAAGTTCATGTGAAAAAAATTAAACCAAATGATTGTGTCGTGTTCTCCGAACATTCATTTAAAATTTGTCTTGTCCCTGTCCCGATGTCTTTAAGCACAAGTATGAACCAGAGTTAAGGGTGGATTTCACAAAAGTGGTTTTGCTAAACCATTGTTTTACGTACGTTTTCATAGGATCTGCATATAATAAGGCCAATTCCGATAATATAATCGCTAATTCCGATGGTCCGAAGAAACGAATCTGTCAATGTTTCACTAAAAAATGTCCTTGGGTCTACTAAGGACAAGTCAAGTATGAACCGAATTTAACAGGCAAAAAAATGAAGCCAAACTTTCTCCTGTTCATACTGAGAGCAAAAAGTATCTATAGCTATTTTAGATCCACTAGAACGCACCTGATTGCATTTTTTGCAGCCAGCCCGGCCGGTTTTGGCATAATCGACTCCGAACTTGATGGATGACATTATGCGCTGGCTGACATAAAGACTGTCCTGAATCGTCCTGGCCAAAAAGTTCAAAGTCGGTCGATACAGATTAATGATCGCTGGACGAGATTACTGGCTTATATATATAAAGTGGAAATACTGAAACAGAAAAAAAACATTTGAACAAAATTGCAGTACACACGTAAAAAGATATCTGGACTGCGCAGTCAATTAAGAACGAATCTTGCAATTCGGCTATCAGAATTGAAGTCTTGTGTGCGGCACCTACAGTCGCAATGACCAGCCCTCAATCCAATCGGGCTACGCGGTCCATTCCGACCGTTGCGGGGTCGCGAGGTCTACCCGAAAAATTACCTTTTCTTGCCCAAGTATGCTGTGGGTAAGAATATCCTAAATTTAGCCGATGGGTAGTTTTGAGAATACAGCACCTTAATTTTTCCAAAAATGGTTAAGGTTAACGATAACGACACTAAGCCCGTACTAACAGTCAGGTGAAGGTGAGACGTTTTGTTCCCCGGGCAATTAATAACTGCACA
>JASANF010010616.1:0-32570 GCA_030248245.1 Trissonchulus sp. WLG1_4
GAAATCCCAAATTAAGGTTGTCCAATTTTGTTTTTTTTACATATATATGTAGTGTTACTCCCCCAGAGCAACTCTATCTCCGATAAGAACAATTAAGCTTGAAGGTGCACTTTTGGTTCTGAGCATTTGTCATTGTAGTCAGTAGCAAAAGCGTCCAAAAAAGCCCCTTCCTCTTAAAGACTGATCTGGATTGGGGGAAGCTTCGTTATGGGAATGTGTGGGAACCTCCCTGCGTTCGTTCGTGGCCCGTGTCTGTTAATAAATAACTGAAAAGGTATTCTGATTTCCTTACCTGACTCTGTCTTCTTTCATTCATGCAGATTTCAATTTTTACATAAAAATTTGCAATCAGTGAACAATTGTTATTCTTCCCTTAATGTCTATATACCACAGTCTACAATAACTTTTTGGGGCTAAAATCTTTGCTCTAATTCTAATTCTAACCCTACCGAAGGATCGCCCGTTTGTTAACCGCTAGGCAAAATTTCCGCTCGTCTGCTCTGCGTTATCTCACAAACAACCGCTCGTACTTGTCTGTAGCAAATTTCAATTTCCGCTCTGAATCGTAACCAACGTCTGGCTGGGGTGTAGTTTACGGACGACTATTAGGTTTCCAAATGAACATTACCGAATTGGTGATTAGATTTTTTGACTTTTTTGTTTACGTTTCTGTCTGTGCTGTTGAGTGTTGGTAAAATTTCTTGTGTATGGTCGTCGGATTTTTTCAATAATCTTGCTCGTCCACATCCTAGGTTATATACTTTTTTGTTCACGCCCAGAAGGTGTGCGAGCACAGGGTGTTGCACAGATTCACATCTTTCTTGTGTTGAAGTTACGCCAGGCTACGAGTAGTAACTTCAATACAAGAGTATTCCTAAGCTACCGAATGGGGGGAGTTAATATTTGTTACTTACTATATACAAGTATTAGGGGTATTTAAAGATAAGTTTAGGGCGAGTTTTGAGACCTGACTTCCGATCCCGCTAGCGGTACTTATATACTTAGTAAGTTTATCGAACTTCTTAAGTAATTTAGTTTTTGTGTCATTCAGAGCGTGCTTTCGTCTCGTAGCAAAATTTTCAAATCTATCAGTCCGTCAGTTTTATATTTCTGATTTTGATTGAATCTAGGCCTAGAGGAATAATATATGCACTAAAACTTGCTTAATGTATCCGTTGATTTAAAGCCCGCCATTTTGCCACAGGGCTGTTCTCTTAGGCTCAAGAAATCAGAAGTTTGAAATGGGTTTGTGACTTGTGTGGTTTTTTGAACGATTCAGCATCACAGATGGAGATGCCAAATATAGGGGGGACAAGGCGGTATCCACCCCCCCCCCCCTCCATCAAACAGCAGGCACTCCCCTGAACTAGTGGTCGAAAATTCACGTTTAGTCGCCTTTTCGAATTTTAGTGCGAATTTTAGTGTTTATCTCAAAATTCTATACCTGAACGCTGAACAGCGATTTCAATAAATATGTGGAGTTAAGGCGCAAAAGATTTGCGCTTTACGTAGCGGTTCGGAAAAAACTGCGCATCAAATTTTGACACATTTATACGGAGCTTACAAATGTAGAAAAACGACCAAAAAATTGAGGGTGGTCTAAAATGGGTCGTGGGCAACCAAAATTTCAGTGCACGGTACTACAGTATTGGAGTTAAATATCGATTAGTAAATTTATCGGTTACTTTTTCGTTTTTTCAGAGTAACAGGTCAACTTGATTTGTGTTAGTTTCCCAGCCTGAGTTACTGCGTTAATCAGGACAGATTGAAATTTGATTGAAAGCGTTCGTATCTTCATCTACCGACCAAATCTCCAATTTATTAACTAATGTTATGATGGATGTGGTAGTCGGTTAGGTAAAATATGTTTTGCAACTGGCAATGGAATTCTGGTCTTCATTGTGACGTTAGCTGGTTGATTTATGAGTGAGGTTCGTTCTTGCCCTTGAGCATTTTTGTCCGTAGGCGAGTTACATATGTTTTCTAAGGTCCAATTCCTAAAACAGATTAGATTAAACGGATTAGATTAAAAGTTGTTTTGCCAATAACTTTTAACGTCGTCTATGAATTCATAGAAAATTTACGATAGTAATTACGTATTTGTAGGAACTGCCGCTTGTGCACAAAATTTCGTAAATGTGTTTTACGATTGAAATGATTTATTCACTACACAAATTTTAATCTAATCCGTTTAATCCATCCTAGGAATCGGTGCTACATTAGTGAGACATCCAGAACTTCTCTATTGCTGACAGAAATGAAATCATATTTGTACAAGCAGTGGACACTGGCCGGGTGGTTCTTTCTTATCTATGCCATGTCAATGTGCGAAAATCACAAATAAATCATAAATCACAACCGGATCCAAAGGTGTCCATATTCTGAGCGTATTCAGCTAGTTTCTATCTGAACTAAAAACTACGTCAAAGCAGGCATGTAAGAAAAAATAACAAATATAATAATAATAATAAAAAACAACTGCTCTGGCTCCAAGCTTTCCTCACTACAGCTCTCAGAAGTAATATTTTTTCAGATTTTTCGAATGAAACTTTTACATTGCATTGGGGACAATATACGGGCGTGGGGTTACCACCCCCTTTTCCCCAAAAGACAACTTCACCTCCCCCTCCAGACAGGTACTTCACTATTACCCACCCCCCCACACCAGAATGTTTGAAGGGTGCTCACGACGGCAAAGGTTGGCTAACGAAGGGAAAATAGGGCGGAAAAGCTCCGCACCCCCGGTGGCTCCACCCCCCTCCCGCAGAATGTGCTATCTGCCCACGTATGTTGATGACTGATCTTGAATTGAGCCTTTTCAGGCTGTCATTCTCCGGCTGTCACTCACCTACTCAGGCTGTCATTCTCCGGCTGTCACTCACCTACTCTCTGCATCCGGTCGTTCAATGTTTAGTTTCTCGCAACTTCGCAAGTCATACACTCATACAACCTAACCGAATGGTCACTTTTTTGTAACGTAATAACTATTTTTTTCACGTTTCAAAGTATCTCAAATTTTTAAACTTGAAACTTGAAAAAAGGTCCCCCAAGGGCTCGTCTCGTAGGTCTCGTTTGGGTGGTCTCGGTTGCCTGGTCTCGGTCTCAGTCTCGGTTGCAAACCCGAGACTTGCCAACCCTGCATTTTGGCCAATGCATCTGTTTACCACATAGCAGTTCATCAGATCCAGCTCTGTACAGTTTCTCCCTGCCCTAGCCTAAATCACGACCTACGTCATGCACATGTCGACATGAAAAAGCCAACAATATGTTGCAAGACTTTTGAAGTGTGACTAGTCTGTATCTCAGCATTAGCACTGATAAGCCAAAATAACTTCAGTCTAAGTCTCCTGAGCTTAGACACGGGCATATATGTGTGCAGTACAGGTGATAATAGATGTTAGTTTTTGTATTTGGCAAAGTGGCTTTATGGACCCTTAATAGGCTTAGGCTCGGGTTATTCAGGTATTGTAGTGGCCGTGTGCGCATTACCCCTAATGGACTGTTGTAACTGAGGACCTAGGGAGGGGATAGAGGACTGTGCAGCCGCATACTGTCTGTCTTTTCTCCCTGCCTCTCTCACTTTTGATGTATATGATTTGTCAAGGTTACTTAGAAGTCTGAACCTGATACTACTTTTGTCTGTTGAGATTATTTTGAGATGAGATTGGTTTAATTTTGCGATATTGGTTTTTTACTTTTGAGACATCCTAAGTCCTAAACTGATCTGTCTTTACTTACATAATAAAAAACATTTGTTGACCTACTTGTTAGCCTTATAGTATAACCCAGTAACAACCCAATGTGCACATGAACGATTGTCCAGTAATTAGAGGTTGGGGGATAGTTTAACATCATCTAAAACAGGCTCACTTTTTTCCTTAAATTACTGTAAAAATTCGTTTATACCCCACATCTTCAGTCTACGAAAGTTTCATTCCCACTCTTTTCTTCTACATCGTTATTTCAGGATCTCTGGTTTCCTAGGTGATAAGTTTTGTCGTACAGGCTTACTTTTCCATATATCCGAAGTGCACAGGGCTGCAGTTAATGTAATTTGCATAAATGTGTTCAAACTCCCCCATATTAATTCAGTACCGTCTCTTGCTTTAGCTTTTACATGTGAGATTCTATCAGGCTAAAACCATCTTCTACTATGACATTTGGCTAGTCAAAACAAACATCTGCATTCTGTGCTTTAAAGTCGTGGTTCTAGGATCCGTTTTGTAGGAAGGGGAAGGGAACGGGGGGGGGGGGGTGACAAATTGACTAAACTTATGGGGGGTCCCATTTCTGGGAGTCGGGGATTGGTACCCCGGTCCTATAATTTTTGTGCTGTACATGTATACACATGTGCAACTGAAGAATTCAGGGGAAGGGGTTATAATTTATTGTCGACCGGGGGTGCAATGCTACGTATGGGCGGGTTAAACCGGTTTAGGGGGAACAGCGGATCAGCCTGGCGGAAGTAATCCCCCCACGCATATGATTATTAGAATCAGTCTTTATCACAAAACTGTTTGGATTGGAAGATTCTATATGCGTGGAGCAGTAATTTATATCTACGACGTATGTAGGGTTTCAACCGTGAGAGTTAACCGGAAAATTTACTCCTCGGCCACCCCATATTAGCTTCCGCGTTTTTAATAATCAAGTACATAGGCAAGTTTAATTTAAATATCATCTACATATTTCAGTAAATTTATTTCACAGTTATGTGCACCTGACTAAGATGTATCGTACTTAGGTGCTTACTTATGAATCGTTCTCCTGTCTGTTTATATGAAACTTCATGTAGACTTGTATTTGTATGCAAGGTTATAGAAGTCACAGCTAGATTTTTCCGTGTTTCATTTTCAAAATGTCAACCGAGTTTCAGTAGAATAGACATGCTGTGTAACTTTATCATCACTAAAAAAAATCACGCCATTCTAAATTCTTACGTTTGATTGTGATTTCGTGTCACCCTCGGCAAATTGAGTTTCTATATATTTAACTTGTTGGTCGTGTCCAAAGCATTGAGGAATATAAAATATATAAGCGTATCTGCCATAAATGGCCGTATCTACTTTGTCTGTGTTTACATTCACTCAGACATTATAATGGTCAAATATTTGGTGCTGTATAAGTCTGGTTTCGGTTTAATAGCCTACTTTGCTTCAAGACAGAAATTCTTCCAAGGGTTGGCTCAGTTGTCTGCGGCGCACCTTGGGCGGGCGGGGGGGGGGGTGGGGGGCTATACAGAGGTTGCTATGTGTCGATTCCCCTTTCCATACTTGGCGCAGTTCGGCACTCCAACCTCAAGAAATCATATGTTTTTTCACCCCCTTTTAAAAGTTTAGATAAATGACCCGCCTCAGATCCAGATACGGTCCCATACCTATTTTTTGGAAATTCAGTTTTTGTTTTTTAGTTGTGAATTTTTTAATTAAAGATTTTATTATAAATTTAGTGTAACAACAACGTTTTCTGGCCATCATTGATGTCATGTTAAAGAGTCGCAGACATCTCCCATCCCTATTGGCTGACGTGCGTCCCGTTCCTGTTGAATGCACCAGTACAAATCTCATTATAGAGGAAAGAAACCTTAGCAGTTGTCTACTTTTTTGTTCATCTAAGCCTGAAAGTAAGCTTAAACTAAGCCTAAGCATAAGCCCAAAACAAAAATTTAGTCTTTGAAGCCTGGCCTATCTTTGGCACTCACAGAAGATAGATATTCCATGTGGGTGGGTTAGGGTTTTGCATTCTCGTTTTTGAAAAAATCCACAATAGTCAGCTGATGCACCAAGTTTCAAAATTTTGTAATATTGTCAGGAAATTTTGGTCTTCGCTGCGTGCGTGTAATTTGAGTTTTCTGGGCGCTGAGAACGAAATTACGAAAACCTAAAAAAGCAGTGTATTGCTATTTTAATCCTTTTAAGCCATTGGCCATAAGAAAATCAGTGGCAACTGGCAACTACGCATATCCAGTGGAAACTTTGCCATAAGCGTGTAATTAGAATACTTCTCAGAATTAACCAATAATTAATCTTCATTAGTGAATGTTTTCAGACCGAAGTTAATTACTAATGCAAATCAGGAAGAGTTGTTTGTCTTTATTTCTGTGTGGTTTGCGGTCATACGTGGGCAGCTACCGATTTCTGGGGGGGGTGAGCCATCGGGGGGGGGGGGGGGGGGGGCGGAGCAAATTTTCCGCCCATTTTTTTCTTCGTGAGCCACCAATTTCGCTTCGTGAGCCACCGATTTTTGATTCGTGAGCTACCTTCAAAGCATTCTGGGGGGGGGGGGTGAAAACCCCCCCACGCCCATGTATGTTTGCGGTCGTAAATACATTCAGAATAGTTAACAACTTCTAACCTCATCAACATCAAAACAACATCAAAACCTTTTTTAAGAATTTTTCGTCCAGTTGTATTAAGAACAAATTTTAGTCAACAATGAACATTTTTCAGCTAAACTAAAAGCATTTGTGAACAAAACCTACATTATGAATGGAAACTTGTAAGGAGTTTCTACCAGCACTTTACGGATTGAACAGAATTTTTAAAGAAACAGTCAAGTTTATGTTTTGAGGCCATCATTCTGAAGTTCGTTTTGAGTAAATATTCATCCAGATCCTTTGTTGGAATTAAGTCGTGGTAATTTCTCACACTAACTTTAAACAGCTCCATCGTCATTATTTGTATCGGACTCCATGAATTAATAAGAAGTTGTAGTTACATAAGTTATTGTAAGATAAAAAACTAGCAGAAACTTACCTGTGTAGGTGTGTGTTGATATTGGATGATCAAATTACGTATTTACTTAAGTTTTCTTTTCTTTTACTGTCTTGCCAAGTTTTACTTTGTCGGACCTAATGATAAGGCAATTTCAGCGATAGTTTAATCCTTGCTCTGTTTATTGCTTATCAATCATTGTTCATAAATTGTTGCAGTTACGTACTATAAAGCCTATTGTTGTGGTGTTAGCTTACAAAAAAAGCAGAAATTTTTGAATGCTTTTTTCATACATAGCCTAGTTGAATTCTACACTATGTTTATTGTTTGTTATTACCTGACATCAGTTTTATTCTCTAAGTAGGTTGTGATTTAAGCTTACATTACAATAAATAACTTGTGGTCTACAAATCAAGCCACACTTCCAGCTCATTCCATGATGTTGCTGATTTAAGGCAGCCATTTTTTATCGTACTAAAATATATTTTTATCAGTCTAAACCAGTTAAAGATCATGCTCAAAATATGCTCTTCCTAAGCCTGCAAGTCTACTTTTTTGATCCGATTGTCGTCTGTGTATAATTTTCCCGGAGTACCCATCCAGCGGCTTCAGCAAATCCATGGCTAAGCTCAGTGTAGGGGGTGAAGCAGCCGAAGTACCCTTGCTATTTCGATCTGCGAACTTGACGGAGATGCTTATATCATGATGATGATTACATAATAGTGGTTCACTCTATAGAAGAAGAGTGAGATACTCTTGAGCCTATTGGTGTTTGAACTTTTAACATAGGCAGATGCGCTCGTCGTTCTACGTCTACCTGTTTAAACAGGTCTGCGGCTTAGAAGTGAGCTGCTCTTCTGATTGGCCAGACGCTTGTGCAGTGTGCACGTGTTCCAATCAGCATTCAAGTAGCCATTGAAGCCATTGCCGTCTGAGTGCTGATTAGAACAGCAGCTCGCTTCTGATTGGCCGCATACCTGTTTAACAAAACGTGTATAATCAGGTAGTTTAGAGGCCGAAAACGACAAAAGCATCGGCCTGCGCTAGTGCGCTTGAGCTTAGGCTGAAAAGGGTCGTCTCACTCTGTGTTATAGAGTAAAAGACACTGTGACCTTCTGTCTCAATACCAAGGGCCGATAGGGAAGACCCCAGAATTTGAGAGAGTTGGTTAAAATGGCCATGGTTTCCTTTTATGACTCAATTACTAAGTTACAAAATGTTATACATATTTAGCTTTTAGTAGGCTAACTTTTTACACAGCTGTGGGTCTGCTAAGACCTGAGGCAGGCTTAGAATTTTATTTAATCCGATTGCTTTTCTTGTAAAGTTTCAGATTTCGTTTATGTAGGTTGATTTTTCCTCATTTTTGAGAGTTCATCAGGATAATATGAGTTTTTGCAGACTGTCTATTTTTACCATGATGAAAATTAGTGGCTAGTCGTTTACATGATAACTGCTAAATGGCTGGGGTTTCGGACTGCTAATCCAAATGCCACAGTTTGGAGTCCACCCACTCAGTTTACATTATACATATCCTTCGGCAACGCCAACAGACTTATATAGGTCACAAAATCGTGTGCGTGATTATTTTATTTTGTGTGGTTCCTTGTTGTGGGTTGTGGGTTGTCTTTGCTTATCCGTTTACTGAAACCTAGCCCTGATAAAAAGCTGCTCTTTCCAGTTTAGTGTCTAGAGATTTAAGTTCAGCATCGCTGTCATTTGCTTAGAATGGCGCGTTTATGGTTTAATTAAACCGGTTAGCCTTTTTTGACATGCCGGTTCAAACTGAAATGCCTTTATTCCAAATATTTCAATGAGTTGGACTCCGCAATACTTTTTCCAGTCCCGGTTAGAGCCGACGGTACAAAATGCAGTTACAAGTATATAAACGTTCGGGTAGCTGAGAAAATCTGGAAGGGGTATGACGTACACCAGGATGGAGGGGTGACTTAAGGTTATAACCCAACTTTTGACATTTTGGTTAAAAATCGACTTTGGGTGAGAGGGGAAGGGAAATGGAATTAAAGTTCCGTTCTTGGAAGCCCCCCTACGCTTATGTGTGGTCTCACAAACTTTCACACAGTAATCCTACAAAGTCTCATTTTTGTAGTTTTTCACTACCCAAATTTTGACACTTTAATAAGTTCCGGTCTTGGGGGCCGGATGAAGCTCTCTTATCATGCTAATGTTCGGTGCCAGAAACTCTTACACATTAATCCTACAGCTACATCCAAAGTCTCATTTTTTGTAGTTTTTACTTTTCGTTAAATGACTTGACTTTTTGATTTATAGCTTGTTGCTGCTATCCTGTTAGTTCTTTTTCCTGCCAAGAAAAGGCTCTTTTTCCCCCACTGTTTTAAAGTTTTTTAGAGGGCTGCATTGAAATACAGTACTTCTTGAGGAAAACTACATATCAGCAAGAGTATCAGCCTGCGTTGGCTATATATCTAATTATGTAGTTTGTGAACAAGAGTTCGCAAGTAGGTAGGGACTGTAGGGATTAATTTTAGACCCAATTCATAATTAAGATTCACCAACTCAGTGAATCTGAAAAAGCAATGATTTATTGTTTTAACCAAGCATAATTCACGTGGAGCGTGGAGGTATGGGTGGAAACAAAAACCGGAGGCGAGAAAAAGGCAAAAAAACATGGCCGATGGGACGGGTTGTGAATTGTGATATCATTATATTTTTACTCCCCCACCGATGTATCAAAAATTGATCACAAAACGCAAAGTTCTGGTTTTTCTTTCCTTCGATCCCGATATTTTTTTGGATTCTCGATATTGCGTAGAAACTGGACTTTGTCTCAACTTTGTGTATCTAAAAAAGTCAAACATGTGACAGTGTTATTTATTTGGATTAAGAGTTAAGACCAAAACGACACAGATAAGAATAAGCACCAAACATCGGTGTGGGGAGATTTGGGGGATCGCCCCCCCCCCCAACCTGACATGCTGACATGATGACTCCCAGCTATTCTCCCCCCCCCCAGAAAAATCAAATCAACTTCAGATCGGCCTAGCCCCCTTCCCTCCAGTGGACGCCGCCCTCCCCCCAGATTTTGTCAGCGGCGCATGTATGGACACGGCTTTACAATTGACTAGTGTCACCCATGTCGCACCCTTATGAGCTTCCATTCTACAGCATAATGCAGTTCTGAAGTTCGCCCATTTTTTACATAAACCACAATTCATTTTTCTAGACGTTTATCATGAACGCAAGGAAGTTAAGAGAGTGTTGAAACTTCATTTGAGCAATCTATATTCTGTCCATTAGCAGTGGGGAAATGGGACTTAGCTTGCTCGCATACGCATAAACTCAAATAGTTTTATGCATTTTTTATAATTCTATCAAACTTTTCCTATATCCTTCTCCTTGTAGAAATTGAGACTCTACTATTGGCTTCAGTCGTGTGAGCTTTTTTTTGCGCGTAGGAAGCGCGAAATTGTCATTTTTTTTCAAAGTTTGTAGATTACACCAAGACATACTTTAGTAGTCAAATCAGCATCTTTTAACAAATCTGACAGACTAGATATATATTGTAAGCTGTATTATCCACTAAGTTGGAAAGTATTCATCGCACAAACATTTTCAAAAACTTTTTTCTCAAATTTTACTGGTTCCGCCACTGAGAACAGGCATTTATTACAAAATGAAACCTTGCCAGAACTCATAAAAATGGCATGTACACACTTTATTAAGCAACTTATGAGTACATACCTATTTTATGCCTTTTTTTTGTTTTTCCAACTTTGAAATTTTCCTCAAAACACATGTCATTTCCTTTGAAAAATAAACCTTCCCTGGCCTGACACACCTCTTTCATAGCTTCTGTTGACCCTATTTAACTTACTTTATTTATTATTATTGCTTTACGAAATATGTTATCAGTTCTTATTATGCTGTTCAGAATTCGTCACTGTTACGTCAAGTCCGTTTAATGCATTTTGGAAACAGCATTATGCCTTGAATAAAATCCTCGCAATATCAAAACGGAGCCGCACTGAAGAATATTCATTCTATATAACACTAAGCTCTGACATGTGCGAGTCGTCTGTCGTTACAGCTCAAAAAGACAACGTCACTTGAAAGTTACGCAATTGGCTTGCCCAAAAAATCATTTTACTCTGTGTCGTTTTGCCGATAAAGTTCTTTCGTTGGTAGGCGGAGCTTAGCATGTGATTGACATATTGTGTCGTTGCTGTTGCTAAATTGGGTAATTTTGGCCATTATGGCTGCTGTTTGGGAATTATTTATTGTATTTTTTACGACACTAAGCCTAAGCCGCCAGCGCACGACACAGACCATTCGCAAATGATACATTCCATTCGCAAAGCCATTCACCAATCCAAAGATCAGGCTCATCAGCCTAAGGTTATGATCCCTCTGTGCAGGACTAAATCAGATACCACCTCGCAGTGTTCCAGCACTGCGGGGGGCGCCAATGGTGGGGGGCACGGGGAGCCCTCCAGTCCCAGGGGGGGCCAAAGTAACAACACTTTTCTGGGGGTCCCGGAACCGGAACATAACCGCAACAGATCCCGTTCTTGGGATGTGGCCCTGTGGAGTGGTAAACAGGTGATCCAGCTAGGTCGCCTGATCACCAGTTCGCTCAATATTGGCAGCCGTAAGGACAATAATGCCGTTTTGACGGACGTTTTTTGCGTTCACTGTCAGTATATGTACCAGATATATAATCCGCCCCCAAGCCCCGGCGTTGACGTGGACGGCAATAATCCGCGAATTGTGATCAGTCGCGCTAAAACCATCACCAGCCCTGAGCCCCCCGTTAGCGAAGGGGGCGGAACCGCGGCCCCCTGCTGTAGCAGTCCCGAAGATAGCATCACTTCCTCTTCCTGTGCCTCCTCAGACAGTTTGCTCACCGAAGAATTCTGGGGGTTAAATGGTCCCCCGGATAATGCGGGGTTTAGCACCCAGTGGCTGAATCAGCTAGGCAAGTCGGTTTCCTCTCAGTTTCGCCAGCATAGTCCCAGTGAGTGGAGCGAATCGGACACTGAGGCTCACCCAGATGCGTCCGGGGTTTATTCCCTGGCTACGGCCAGTGAGCTGGAACTCTCGCTCATTGGCTCCTCGGGCCACAGACGGCCGAGCGTGGGAAGCTATATATCCGACGATCGCTCGGAGACTTTCGGGCGCCAGCAACGAGCTTTTTCCCTGGACATCAGTCAGCTGCTGCGTGACCTCACTCATGCTCAGTCTGGGCCGGGCGGTCGGACCCGGTCTATTTGCTCGGTCCGACGAAACCGGTCGAAATCCTATGACTGGATTGCCACTCCTTTTGGTCTGTCTTCGCATCGTAAATTTGGTACTGCGTTTAAAATTTTGTAAGTTCACTGGTTGGGTGATTGTAGTATAAGTCCTCGAGACCCCGAGTTATTAAGACTTTGCGATAGCTTTATTTTTAGCTTTAGTGCATAATTTGAGTTTTGAGGAGATTCGGGTATTCATTAATTCAGGTCAAATGGGCCAGAACAACGGAACTAACCAACCATAATTACCAAGGCTTAGTCACAGTTTGCGTTTTGACTCTTTGAAAGGAATGAGTGTAGGGTAAAACGGGGTAATATGGGCAGAAATTTGCCCCTTTTTGACCATATTACCCGAACCGCCATATAACTTTTTACTGGTAATAGGTACATAACTAATTTTTACAGCATCAATACTAGTCTCTAAAATCTGCATACTTGTCAAATATAAAGTTAATACTTTTTGTAAAACAAAAGTTATTAATCGCCAAACTTTATTTGGTATTATGGTCACTTTAGGGTTGTACGGTCACCTGCGTTGGTATTAATAACTCATAATTAACTAAGTTCTCCGGTTTAAAATTTACGTCACGTATAGTCCAGTAACCCATGTTTCTAACAGTGTAAAAATTATAGCAATAGCTTACTTATAGCAGAGTATTCAGCCTGTCAAACTTTACATTTTTTCCAACGTGAATTGTTGCCCAAACGCACGAATTCGAAGTAAATTTACGCGTCGTAGATTTAAATTGATTACATTTCACATGTCAGTTCAGAATTTTGACAGTCATATCTACAATAGCTGAGGTATTTTTTTGCAAAGAACCAACCCATTTCGTTGATTGGTTCGCAATATTCAGGCGGTCAAAGTCAAAAGTCACCGTATTACCCCAAGTGACCGTATTACCCCGATTTACCCTACATATGTACTCTGTACCGACCTAATTTGACCGAAGTAACACTAATAATCTTAAGTTCTCAAAGTTAGGTCCGAAAGTCTAAATGTAATCCTATTTTGTCTACGAGTCATCTAAAAAACATGGGAGTTCGTAGTTCGTACCATTTAATATAATTACAGATATGAAGGCTTAATGTCAATTTGTAATCAGGTTTAGTTAGTGGCTGATGACCAAATTTATCCCTTATCATCAATAACTTCAGTTGTATTTTCCTGCTGTAGTGTTAGTTCATAGATAAATAGTTAAGGTTTGACGTCATAAATTTTGTGTATTTACAATAAGAACTTCAAACTGTCAGTTTAGTCACAGGAAAAAATCACACTCTGATTCTGAGCGCATACTATTGCGGGCCTTATCAGTGTATATCGTACACAGGCCAAGAATGGAGGGGGACTATATAGCTATTTAAGTCTGAAATAATCATCCTACATAATTCTGTTGGTTTATGTGGCCTATTCGTAGAGTAGAGTCGTACTGCTTACAGACAGCCCTCATCCGACAAATTTATGATAAGATAAAATCCCAATTTTTTTTAATACTCAGTTAGCTGTAGTGTGAATTTTGTCATTTACCGGCTTGGCAGCCATATTGCTGTAAATCTCAATCGACCGTAAGATAACACGACTCCCGTTTTAATCTATTTGCATTACGTCCAAGCCCCCGCATATATTATCTACTACACATATGCATATATCAGCCAATAGGGTTAGCCTTATCAGCGTGTAGTTGTTTGTACATTTGTGATTGCGCGTAATGATTGGGGTGATGTATTTTGCCAGAAAGGCCATCAATCGTGCCAGCTTGGACGAGACAGAGGAAGAGGCCGAGAGACGACAGTCGCTGCTCATTCAGGCCAGGGATCACAGCAAATATTGGACTGTAAGTACAAGCACGCTCAAGGGCATAAGGACAGGGACAAGGACAAATTTTAATCAGTAGGTCTAGGTCTCAACAAATGACTTAATCGTATTGACTAAGTCTAATTATATGTAGTATTGGGCTTTAAGTCCCTCAGGGCTCAGACAAGGAGATCTATATACATTCTTATTCTTCAGTTGGAATTGGAATGACTCCGGAGTTGGAATCACCGTATAACTAGAGTCTCGGAATCAACTGACTTTGATTTAGCTTTGACTTCGGAGTCTGTAGCAAGTAATTTTGATCGATACTGTGGGATACGGCATGGCCACGGCAAACTATTTGTTTCAACGAGGCTAAGTTCGGCATGCCTCTACCTTATGCTGATGTAGAAGTCGGGCGCTATATCGCCCCCCCCCCCCGCTTTTTAATATAAAAACTTATCCGTCTGTGCTAACAAGATAAGCATATCTCTGTCTTTCAGGGAACAAACCGTCAATCCTGCATACAGTGGTTGAGGATTTTTGAAACATGACGTTAACCTTTTTTACTTCGCCACAAAATTGAGATCCAGAAATGATTATTAAGACTAAAATCTGACCAAATAGTTTTTTCACTCGTCTTGGTGCCTAAAACTTGTTATTTTTTAATGAAATCACGTGGTTTTTTGTCTTAGGGTCAGGGTTTTTTTTGTGTAAAATATGGTGTATTTACACATCGGCCGCCTAATTTACACAGCAAAAAATAAAAATACACACTAATTTACACAGCCCCATTTTGCCCCAAAAGTTGATGAAACGGCCTATTTTGGTTGTAAAAATTACAAAAATTCGCGAAGTGACGATTCGTGCCTGTGACCTTTTTGTCCTAACAAAATTAAGTCCAATTTTTGATCCCAAAACAAAAATTTTCAGTTTCTGCTCTTAAACGGCTTATGATTTTTTTTATTTTAGCATTCGTTTTTAAGTTGACAGTGAAAAATCAGCCACGCTAAGCCTGTCTGTGCGATTTCTTGTCCTACGTCAAACTACTGTAAAAGTTTTACACCCGGATTTGAAAAAAATGAGTAGAATCTGGCTGATAGAACAACTCTCCATCTGTGTAAACCATGCATGTACACGGGGTCTCGGCCTGGGTGTTAGGGCTTGTTTCAGATTTTTCGAAATTTTAGGGGGGCTTGCCCTGGCGTGTCGGATACTTGAACTGACAAAAGCGCAAAAATTTTCAATTATCTCATTTTTTATTTTCGTATGTAGTTCGAGTCTCAAAGTCGAAATATTACTTTTCACGTGAAAAAACGGTCAATTTTTACCTAAAAAATGCTAAAATACTCACTTTTAAAAATTTACACAACATACCCTTAATTTACACAGCAAATTCTTAATTTACACAACATTTACACAGTGCCGATTTTGAAAAAAAAACCCTGCTTAGGGTCCAGAATTTTTTGGTCAGACTTTAGTTTTGTGTGCTTGATTTGACCAGTATGGATGCAGTGCAACGTTAGGCCCATACAATTTGTTAATAAATTGATACGAAATCATTTTTCAATTTTGTAAGGTTTTAGAACATTCATGCTACTCTTTTTAAACTGTCACCGTAAGGTTTGTAATTTATTTCATTAATCTGTTACCTAATGTTTGTCATTTTATTTTTTATTTTTCATTTTTTTATATTTTTTATTTAAGGAAGCAACTCAACCGGGCGAGCACATTTGGATCCAGACCGCGTCTTCCAGTGAATGTTACGTCAAAGAATCACTATGCGTGGTGAGCCTCTGTCACAATTTTTTCTTAACGAATTTTATCACGTTTGAAATGTTTGTGATTTTGCATTGACGAATGGTTTTGCCGGACAACAATTTAGAAAGAGTTGTTTGAGCTTCAAATTTGCCTCATAACGCACAAAAATAGATGTCTGCATTTTATAGAAAACGTTCGTATAAATTTGTGAAACTTCCTTTAAGGGGGTAGTGTCGCGAAAGCAGTTTTGCTCATAGGTTGCAAAAAGAGATCTTTTTGATTTGAACTTGTACGTTCACTGAGAAACTAGTCCAATGCTATACTGTTTTAAATAAGTACTGCCACACACTAGACTACCAATATCTACCAATATCTTGAACCAATCACCGATTGTAAGCCAGACATCACACAATAAGGACATGAAAATTCAAAAAATCAAGCCAGATATCAGATTGGCCAGCTTGTGAAGTACACATAACGTCTCGACGCACAGTTTTTTGCCACAAATAAGAAAAAAGAAAAATGAAGGTTCGTTTTTCTTTTGATTTTAAAATAAGCGTCTAAATTTTTCACAATTGTTCAAACAGGTATTACTCCGCAACCACTCAAACAATTTGCACTAAATTTTGTGTGCATAAACTACAACATATGTCCTTTTAGTCTATGTAAACAAACTAAACAAATAAGTTGATAATTGTGACGACAAAATCGAATGTGAATAGGTTTTTAAAACGTCATTTTTCCGACTTTGCGACCTCACTGCAAACAGTATACTGCATCAATTTTGATGAAACTTGGCGAAAATACTTGTCTCAACATATATTTTCAAAATATATAAAGAACGAAGTCTTATTTTTTTCTAAAAATGTTTTACAGTTACGCAAAATCGACTGCTTTCGCGACACTACCCCCTTAAAAGGACATTTTATGAAACGTGTCGTTATAGGACGATCTTATCAAGACCGCTTTAGCAAATTAATTTGCTCAGCTCTGGAGATCAAAGCTGTCGCCTGTCAATTTTTGCAGAATAGTGGTGTCCGGTGGGGCGGCAAAAAGTTTCAAAAAATGTCGGAGTTTAAGAATTAAAGCCCCCGTCACTTCATAGTGCCGGCATAATGAAAATCCAGGGTCTGGGGGAGGGCTCTGAACATTTGGGCAGAAAGGGGTAAAAGTAATAATGACATGTTTATCAAAAATTTAACAAAATTGAGGGTGTTTTACGTCGATCTCCACAAAATGTGCCGAAGATTCCCCCATAAAATTTGGACTCAGTGACATGTATGTGCGAGCATTTATGTTATAGCTGTGATTCTGTGAAGGTGAATTTACAACTGTATGCTTTATAAATAAGTATTTCTGTACAGTACCCCAATTTTTTGTACCCACAAAGAATCCTTTTCAAAAGTCCGCTCAAATGTTTTGGTTTGGCTTATACGAGGGGGGGTCAAAAAGTTCGTAGCCTCACTAGGAAATAGGCACCCACCCTACAGTCCAGACTTGGCCCCCAGCGACTATTATCTATTCCGAATCTTGAAATCTCATCTCCGTGGCACCCGCTTT
Source organism: Trissonchulus sp. WLG1_4 (assembly GCA_030248245.1). Classification (NCBI taxonomy): domain Eukaryota; kingdom Metazoa; phylum Nematoda; class Enoplea; order Enoplida; family Ironidae; genus Trissonchulus; species Trissonchulus sp. WLG1_4. The sequence continues at coordinate 17,103 of JASANF010010616.1, forward strand.
AAGTCCGATGAAGAGTTGCAGGCAGCTGCGGAATCATGGTTTGAGGGGCAGTCGGAAGAATTTTATTTTCTTCGGATTGACAGTTTAAAAGAGAAATGGACGAAGTGTGTTGATGTTATGGGTGATTATATTGAAAAATAAAATGCTTTGTGTTGCTCAGTTGTTATCGTACATAGGTCAGGCTACGAACTTTTTGACCGCCCCTCGTATAGTGTTTTTTGTATTTCTAGAAAAGCGGAGAGCGTCGCAAATGTTCCGCTTGCCATGTGGTGGTGCATTCCGCCTGTCTACCTGAGTTTAATAAGGTAAAGCTTGTCCTCTACTCAAAATTCAGTGGAAAGTTTTTGACCAATACGTGAAAAGAGTACTTTATCTCTGCTGGTTTTGCCAAGCGGTGCAGATCATTAGTGTATACTTGATTTGAGTTTTACACGGAGAATACTTATCAGAAGCACAGTATAGGTCTTGCTCTTATGCCCAGCAGTGTGTATCATGCAAGACTAATTCGTATGTTGATATTTATTTTGTCTTGTTTTTTCGAGCAGTCAGTATCAAGAGTACAGTCTATTATTTTTGTAATATTCCAGATGAATTTCACATGCAAATCGACCTATCGAGACGCTCTGAGTAAATTCTACAAGGACCAACAGGTAATTCATTCACATCTTTTTCAAACTGTGATTTAGATTTCCAGATGCCTAAAATTTATGAATTACTATAAACTTGTGTAATCAGAGACCTGCACTGGCCTATTTTTTCGGCCCGGGCCCGGCTCAGTCCATTGAGAGAATCAGAGATACTCAAAAAGCAGATTTCTAAACACAGACACGCAGTTGTAGTGTTATCTCATTGCGTTTATTCGGTGCTGTGTTATTGATAAAAAATTACAAAGAGAGGTAACTAACAATGAGATAATTATGCTTACGCTTTTAAGACTGGTTTGATAGATCGTTCCTGAACTATCATGAGACTAAGTCCTAAGGTTTTACTCTAACATTGATAGGGCTGTTAGTCATTAGTTTGTGGTTAGTCACAGGTGGGCGTGACCTGTTGATTGTTTTAGGTAAAACCTGTCTACCACCACTGGGTGCACAAACGGAGGCAAGATGGTCGATGCAAAAACTGCGGTCGAACATTCCAACAGAAATTTTTCAATAAGGTTCATTTTGTGGCTCGTTAGTCAGTTATAGTGGCTAAGTAAAAATTTAGCCAATCTGGTCAGGATATGGACTTGGCTAGGGCTTAAATAATCTGGCTTGAAGTCGGAACAAAGCTTATAGCATTATGGCCTATTCACACGAAGGTGCATTTTGCTCCATGGCGTACGCCTAGGTGCACGCACTGGGGCACGAACCGGCGCACGAGGCGGCACATTCTATTTTCACACTGCCTGCTGCAGCATTTCACACAATATGGCTGTGTGTGTGTGTGTGTGTGAACATTCAAATTAGCGTGAATAACAGTAACTCGTGCGCCCGCTCATGCGCCCTCGTGTGAGTGAATAGCCCTTTAAAGGACATTTATTTTCGCGTGTGTATTATCAAGAGCACGTAATCGGCACAAATTTTCATTTATAAGTTTAGCAGTACGGTAGATGCGTTGCACATTAGCGGCCTAAACCCGACCAAAACTTGTCAGTTAATTGGCCATATTTTGAGGAAATCGTGGCGATCGGGTGTTCGTGGTGCAAGGAGGCGTACCACAACAAGCAGAGCTGTTTTCCCATCAGCAAAATCGAGCAATCCTGTGCCTTCGGTCCCCTGGCGGACCTGATCATTCCCTCTTCCTGGATTCTACGCTTGCCCAAAAAAGTCTCCACCATTCGCAAACGGGTCACCACGGGGCTGTCCAGGAGAAAGAAGCGCTCAAAAAAGGTCATAGTCAAACTCAATGCATGTTTGGGTCACACACTCCCACGTGTTTGCTGAGTGAGTCACTAGGACCTGGGCTATCAAGATTTTGCTCGAATTCCGAAAAAAACCAAAACTCTTGGTATTGGCACGATAGGTGTTTTGTTTGGTGCACCAACGGTGAAGTCCGTTTCTTGGCCCTGGAGCTGCTGTGATATTGTCTTAAAAATTGCAAACGAGTGCATCTACTATCTACAGAGGGGGGGGGCAGCCTCTCAACACATGGCAGGCAGAGTCCCTACACGAACCCATGTTACCTTCCTACAACACTGTGGTACCCATTCCACGACCCCGTGGGTAGTGGATTACTGCTATGACTTATGAGGCAGCATCAAAATATGTGACTTGAGGTCTCTTGGTCAATGAGATTTCCATAACATAAACGGATTATTGGTGTATGTGCAGTAGTGAATGTGATCTTAATCGCTAGCTCAAGGAGATTTCCGGAACTTAGCTGATGGGATTCGAACTTCGCACCTTCGGATCAGTAATCCAACGTCCTACCTGCTCGGCTACGAGGCCACACATTGTGGCTATCTAATTTTCTTTTAATATTCTGACATTGTATTATTATGTATTTCAGGACCGCATGTTCATCGTTCGACCTCCCCCCAGCTGCGGGGCCGAGAGCAGTCCCCGATACCCCCTGTTGGTGTTCGTCAATCCCCGCTCTGGCGGCAACAAGGGGGCCAAGCTATTGCACACTTTTTGGTGGTTCCTCAATCCCAGACAAGTCTTTGATATTAATGCGCTCAACGGACCAAAATACGGGTACAGTCAAGATGGCAATATGCTACTGAGGTTTTTAAGTTGTTGTTAGTTGTTGCGCCTTGAGGTGATAGGTGCGTTTTTGAGATTAATTTTTACTCCCGTTGACTTGAAACCTGAAATTTTGATAAAGACATTGAGGCTAAATGCACCGCGCGTTTGCTTCCTTGATGCTTTTTGATATTTTTTTCATAACGGCCGATGCTCAATTCATGCACATTTTTGAATTTCTATGCTCAAACCCATGGTTTACGTAAAAAGTTGGTAACTGCGTTGTATATTATATTTTTTCCTGTTGGGCCACAGCCCAACAGGGGCCTGTTACTCAACTTTACAAGTCTTACAATTGTAACAATTGTAAGTGCAAAATCAGGTGATTCGTTACGAATTCATTATATAAATTCATTATGAATCACCTGATTTTGCACTTACAATTGTTACAATTGTGAGATTTGTAAAGTTAAGCAACAGGCCCCAGGTCTTTAATTTTGATTTTGATATCTTAACACACTGCTAGCGTGTGTCAATGTGCGGAGTGTGTTTTACACATCTTTTATCTCATCTTTGCATCAGTCACAACGATAATGGCTTGTAATTCAATGAATTGCTGCTTTCGTGGTTGTTCAGAAGGTAAAGCGAAAATGCAAAAATGAATCCACCAGAACGAATGAATGAATGAATGAATGGGGTGGGAATCGACGATCTCCCCTAACGGTTACGGACCAACTAAACTCACCAGTCGGCTACAGAGATCCGTGAATATATACCTGCTGCTTCACAGTAATAATCATAAGTCATTCAATTTGAAATCGACAGTACAGTACTATTACCTGCTTCCAAAGCTACAGATTACAGAGAAACTTAAACTTACGAATGTAATTTTATCAGTAAACATGGAAGTTCAATATGATTATTCTTCATTTAATAACTTCATAGCCTTCCAAGTTCCAATTGCCCTGAGATTTTGCAGTTTATTTGGCTGCAAAAGGAGACGCATATTTTGGGTACTATGTAAACTACATAAGAGGGTAATCGCTGGCCCAACAGGTTTACGATGGCCTCTGGCCAATGCACTTAAAAATAAATGCTTGATACTTACTGAATACTTTTGCCGAAAACTTAGCTTGTTAGCTATATATTCCAAGTGGCGTACCCAGAAACAATTTTCTATTTTTTGTAATGTGTTAAAAGGCACTTAAAAGGCAACAATGTAACATTCATAAAACTACTTACAAACGCAAGATTACTAAACTACAAAGCTGCAGGTGTCTAGGGACGGCAGCCCCCAGAAAAAAATTGGGGAAATTTTTTTATTTTTAGGCCAAATTTATTCAATTGGAGACGTATCAGAAAATTTTTCCGGCCGGATCATAAGAAGCAAAGGGGGACCCTTGTGTAAAAAATCACTAGGAAAAAATTTCGGGTGGGGGAATTCTTCCATCCCCCCCTTGGGTGCGCCCTTGATATTCCCTATTTTTTGCAAAAGGACTATTGAGAAATTTCGTTTTTTAGGTTGGAAATGTTTCGCAAAGTGCCGAACCTTCGTATCCTGATCTGCGGCGGGGACGGCACAGTGGGCTGGGTGCTGGCCACGCTGGACTTGCTCAAATGGCCCGCCTACCCGCCCATCGGGATACTGCCGCTCGGCACCGGAAACGACCTGGCCAATACGCTCGGCTGGGGACGGGTCAGTGTCAGGCTCAGACTAATTATTGGCCTTGAGGACATAAGGACAGGGACAAGGACAAACTTGGCTCCGATGTAGAGAATGATTGACTGTTGTGGCTTATTTTCGCTTAAAAGGCTGCAATTTTCGCTGTGGTTTTATTCTGAATGAAGCAGAGACAGTGATAAGGACGAGCCTAAAGATGTAGTTAACTGTCCTTATTTTAAAAGCGGGATTTAAGTTGACGGGATTTAAGTTGAACGAGCTAACATAGCTACAGAAAAACTGAAATTCTAATCAAGACTTTTTGAGTTAGTTAGTTGTTGCACTGTAGCAAGTTTATAGTCAACTTTTTACTTTGTAAATTACGTCAAAATTGTGTAGACCTTCCTCAGAAGCTGGAAAAACAGCAGCTGATCGGCCCAGTCCACAACAGCTTGATCGCCAAAAGAATCTCTACTCTACTAAGTGACTAACTCAAAATTATTACCACCCTCAGTTTCACGTTAACTAAGGCTCGATTCATACTTACAGCCGTAAGTCCGTTCAGCCGGCAAAATTACGAAATAATCACGCCACGAATAAGTCCTCTTTTTCTGTGTTTGCAGTCGTACAACGGCGAGCCCATTTGCAAACTGCTCACGTGTCTGGCCTACGAGACGGGCGTGTCTCAGCTAGACCGATGGCGTATGGATGTGACCCCCAACGCGGAGGCTGAGGACGACCCCAGCGAACTCCACTCCGCTTCAAGCTGTCTTCCCCTGGTCGTCATGAATAACTACTTTTCCCTGGGCGCTGACGCTCAGGTCGCCTGGGAATTCCACAAGTCACGCGCGGCCAACCCGGAGATGTTCAACAGTCGATTTCGCAACAGACTCTTCTATGGGGGGATCGGGACCAAGGATTTGTTCAAACGGTCGTGGAGGGATCTGTCAGAACATGTGCATATTTGGGTATGGTTAGAAAGAAGCCGGGGGGGGGGCTTGAGTCCGCTTGACGGTTGTATTTGTTTGTTTTAATGCAGCTGTGAATTGTTTTCCAAAACTTTTTGAAAAAGTTCACTGTATAATAATTGTCAAAATGTTCAATGATCCCTTACTAAGAGAGATTGGCTGTCCAAGCAGCAATGACTGTCTATATCTTCAATTAACTAACCGATTTCGTACGCGTAGTAACTAAACAATACGCACCTTTTGTTCAACTGAAACTTCGCCCCAATAATTGGTGGTGAGCATTTGTAGCGAATGCAGCTGTCTGTGTTTTACGTGGCAGTTTACTTAGTGTGGTTTGCATGAGTTTTTAACCCTAGCAATTTTCTTTTAGTTTTGTAATGAATAGTATTTTGTCAATTATTGATTCCCATTTTAGTAAACTTATTTCCGTTTTTATTTCTACGTATTAACGGTTTCAGTAGTTTTCATTTTTCAGTTTTTTGATATTTTTCAGTGCGATGGCGTCAACATCACCCCCAAAATTCAGGAACTGAAACTGCACTGCATTGTTTTCCTCAACATCCCCCGATACGCGGGGGGCACCATGCCCTGGGGCCAGGCCCCCGAAAAACCCCCCTTTCACGGCCCCTCCTTTTGCGATGGTAAAATTGAAGTGCTCGGATTCACAACAGCAATGCTTGTAAGCTTAACAATGATTAAACAACTTGTAAGCTTTTAGCTTAGTATTCGATTCTATGTTTTTCTCATGTGATACATCCGAATTGAGATAGCATAATTGATTGACGAAAGTGTATAAACCTTTGTAGAACGATTAAACCCTTGTATTTACGTTCTAAATTTCATGCATTCAAGTTCAGTCCTAAGTTCCTTTAGTTTAAGTTTAGGTATGAAGTTAAGCTAGTTCATCTAATCCAGTTAAACTTGGGAATTTTTCAGAAATTGTATTAACTGGATTAGATTAACTAGATTTATTTCAGTAACTCAACATAAGATTGACAAAAGTTGATAAAACTTTGTACAATGACTTTCATCTGTATTTGCTTGCGCTTGCAAAATTTTATAAATCTAAGTTCAATCCTATGTTGAGTTATGAAGTTAAGCTAGTTGATCTAATCCAGCTAATATTTACTTAGGGCCTTTTCATAAATTATAATCACTAGTTTATCAACTAGATTGACTTCAGTAAGTCAGCTTGTAAAGACTGACGAAAGTTTATTAAACGTTGCAGTATGACTAAACCGTGTCATCTGCCTTATTTTGCTTGTTGAATTTTGTGAAGTGAAGTCCAGTCCCGTGTTTCGTTACGAAGTCAATCTAAAGTCTGACCAGAAATTGCTGAACCCTGAGACAAAACAAGTGGCGTGCTTTTTGTGACTACCGGCTGTACTCTTGATGCTTGCAATTAGTTCTTTTTGTAATGAAATTGCGTGTTTCTTTTTGTCTCATTTCCCAGCATTTTTGGTCAGACTTTAGTTAATCTAATCCAGTTAATGTCCCTTAGCAATTGTTGTTGTTGTTGTTGTTGTTGTTGTAGGCAGCGCTACAGGTGGGCGGTCACGGGGAGCGTCTGATGCAGTGCTCTGCGGTAAACATAGTCACCTGGAAGACCATCCCCACGCAGGTGGACGGGGAGCCCTGTCGCCTGGCCCCCTCCCGCATCCGCATCCACCTGCACAACCAGGTCCCCATTTTGCAACGACTATCCACTAAGGTATATATATATACTGAGCCAGGGGGGGGGTAGTTAATAATCACTGTTGTTTTTACATGACTTTAATTCAGCGACTGAAACTTGTTCAAATTCTCGCAGGGAACTATTTTTAGCGAGCTTGTCTTGTACATTGTGCATTTTTATGCGTTTCCTTGTTTTAATGAAACACTCCATCATATTTGTCATCATGTCATGCTACCTGACCGCTAACCGTATGTCCGTTCAGCCGGCAAAATTACGAAATTATCACGCCACAATCTGATCTTAAACACTATTAGTGTGAGTGCGTGTGTGTTTCAGTCTTCCAGTCGTCAGAACATGTCGTCTCCGGGCGGCAACTCGTCGGTGAGCAACACAGACAGCTCGGAGACGGCTCGCGGGGGCCCGATGCTGTTCGCCTCCGTGCTCTTGTCCCAGCTGCCCATCTACGCACTCAACGCAGATCAGTACGACCAGTACAGATACGAGCCGGAAAAGGCATTGCTTGCTGGTAGGTCATTTGCCGGCTACACTAACGCTCTGGCGGTATTGGATTTGGCAGATTCAAATTTGTTTTAAATCAACCGTATAACAATATGGATTGTAGTAGAACGATAAAATTGCCGTTTGTCGTGAATTGTGGAGTTATCTTGAAAGAGACCAATTTTTAATATGCTAGATTTATCTGATGCAGTAGTGTGTGTGAATATTTTTAAATTATAGTAAGTTATCAGTTCAATTCTGAATAAAACCCATAAATTAGAGATCGATATCTGGCAACAGACATTATGGTTAATTAAGCATTTTAGAACGTTTCTGCTTGTATTGAATTTGGAGATTTACTACTTGTGAGTTGACTTGCTTTAATTCCCCAAATATTATGTTCCAGTTTAAATTAAATCCTGTTTCATCCGTTCTTGGATATTATCAATAATTGAATGTTTCAGCCAGCCGGGTTTGCGAAATCACGGTGGAGTCTGAGGCAGACTTGGAGCAGACGCGATGCATGATCCACCGGGTGCTGCAGAATAAAGAGGAGAGTCTCTGGATCTCAGAAGACTGGCGAGCCAAAATACTCAGTCTCAAGTCGGACCAAGAATGGTCTTTCTTAGATTGTAAGCTTCAGGCCGAACCTACTTTTACTTAAGCCCGGTTCATACTTGTCCTTGTCGTTTTATTCCTGATCAAGTCCAAGAAAACTGCTTGGCCAAACGAGACATTGTTGCATGAACCATTTTTTGTCCAAAGTAGTGCGTAACTGCGCATGCAAAGTAGCTGAAGCATTTCGATGTTTTCACTACAGCTTGTCTTAGTTCCCGTCCTGTGTCCTTATACGAAGCCAAAGATGAACCCGGCTTTCACAATGGACAATGAAACATGAACGATTTAACGATCGATTTACTAGCCAGTAAAATTGCTGTTTCTGTTGACACATCAGATTAGAGTAAAGAGTAAACCTGTTTGCTAATGTCTACCATGTAAACTGCTTAGACGCTTAAAAAGTGTTTTTAGAAGGTTTCAAGGTAATTTCGGTATGTGACACAGTTAGGAAGACTGTCGCTACCAGTTCTATTAGAAGCTAGATAGGGCTAGAAAGTAGAAAAAGTGAGTGTGATTTTCTTATATAACTTTCAATCTGACAAAAAATATTTCAAATATATAAATAATAAATATGCATATTAATAAACATTATATTTATAAAGTACATAATGATTCATGTAAATCATTAACAAAACCTGAAAGCAACCATATAATACTGTTATTTGCAGATGTTTCCTCCGAGCGTGTGTTCCGAATCCCCCCGTCTGAGGACGGACTTCACTCGGTGTCGGACGTGTGTAATACGGACGACCGTCTGCTGATTGTGATCCCCCGGGGGCCCTGTGCCCAATTCCCCGGTCCCCCCTCCCAGCACGCCCCCCTGGAACCTCTGCAAAGCAATGACATTGACGACACCTCCTCCCTCGATAACCCCCCCGACACGCCCCCCACCCCCATTCAGCAGAACCCTCAGCGATTCAGGCTGGAGAGTTTAGAGTAGGTTTATCAGTCAGGCTATTTATCTACACTGGTAATTTTTGTGACTAATTCTGTTTTCAACACTAAGCGTACATTTGACTAAAGTGTGACCAAAAAAATGTTCGTTCCTGAGACAATAGAAAACACGTTATTTCATTTCGAAAGAACGAATTTCAGGCGCCAACAGTACAGCGAGTAGTCGCAAAAAGCACACCACCTGTTTTGTCTCAGGGTTCAGCAATTTTTGGTCAGACTTTAGTTATTGTGAAACAAGACTGGTTTTTGCGTGCGGACAAGGAAAAATTACTGAAGTCAGTTTAAAAAACAGTCAACAACTATAGTCTACATTCTGGACAGCCTTTACGAACACGAAGTCAGATAAATAATGGCAAGACTGTACCAATTTTCTATTGTTTTTGCATCAACGGAACTACCTATCATGAGCATTACAAAATCATATATATCAAGAGTACACGTTGCTATATTATTTTTCTCAGCCACATGTATATCAAGAGTACACGTTGTTATGCTATATAATGTTGTCTATGTGTAATTTCAGAGGCACGGCGGTGGACGACTTCCAAAAAACAGTCCCCTACTCCCCCGTCAGCACACATTCCTCGGATATATTTCTGTGACCCCTGGACGGGTTGAGCTAGCAAATAAGGCCACGGCTGTGTCCCGAACAACGAACGGCTGCTCACACTGGCTACTCTTCACAACCTAACACAGACACTAAGGGTGGATTTCACAAAGGAGGTTTTACTAAACCATTGGTTTTACGTACGTTTTGCATGATTTGCACGTAATTTCATTACCAAATATCGAATGATTCGTTACGAATTTCGTAGATTTTCTTAAACCATTGGTCTAGCTCAGTTGAAATTTCAAACCTGCAGCGCAGCACTAGTAGGTCTCTGTTTTTCTGAAATTTCAATTGAGTTGAACCAATGGTTTAAGAAAATTACGAAATTCGTAACGAATCATTCGATATTTCGTAATGAAGTTACGTGCCAATCATGCAAAACGTACGTAAAACCAATGGTTTAGTAAAACCACCTTTGTGAAATCCTCCCTAAGGGTGGAATGCATAAAGGCAGTCTTAGCTCAGTCTTGCAAATTGCAGTTTAAGGGTATGGTATCCGATCCTATGTAATACGTGTAAAATTTTTCATTACGATGTTCTATTAAACGGAACAGAACACCCTAAAGTTGTAACGCATAAAGCCAGTCTAACGCTAAAAAAACCAGTCCAGGACGTTATATTTCCACAAATTAGAGCATCGTAACGAAAAATTCTACACGTACTACATTGGTTTTGCTCTGGCCGTTATGCATTCCATCGTTCCGGTTAGAAAGAGTTTTTGAAAACACGCTTGTGACTGCGAAAAGTTCTATAAACTGACTCCATTAAGTCTCATTTAGTTACAGAGCTACTTTAGTGCAAGTGTTAGGTTGTGATTTTGAGCCACAATCTTGGCGGCTTTTCTCACTTCCCACTTCCCAGACTCATTCATAAACATAGCTTTACTATTATTGTACTCCTGTCCTGATACTAAAGTCTGAATAACTTATACTTGCCGAAATTTTGTTTGTAAATGCCACTTCGTAATAGCCGGACAAATTGTACAAAGGCTGCTTATATTGCATGATTTGCAGTTTGCACATGCTACGGCAGCGTTCATGAATTGATTCTAAGTACCAGTTTACAAGATAAAGTATTACGCGTAATTATTAATCACACACAATATGCTTGAGACGTTTTTTCTGAATTACCAATTGCACTCATGGCCGGGATTCGCAAAATGATTAGGTGTAAAACGTTCTTTTCGAATGAAGTAGATTATCGTAATAAAATTTCCATGCGTATTTCATTTTTTGGTCAGATCACCTGTATTAGAGTACGAGTATATAAGTTTTTTGCTTTTTTATGTGCTCTTGAAATGTGACTATATATATCTACCATAATTAGTACGAAGCTAACCTTCAACGGCAAGTTACATTAACGATCTCCGTTTTGGGGCGCTTTGACAAACCCAGCGCACTGATATCTTGTTGAGGTTGAACCCCGACGTAAATTTTGCCGTGTGAATTTTTGTACCCGCGCCAGGTTTATTTGTTTTTTGTTTATTTTGTTTTATTTATTTATTTGCAATATGGCATTGTCTCGTTGCTTCCTACCGGTGTTTATGATTCTGTGAATGAACCCTTGTGTTTTCTTGAAGCAGTAGTTTGTTTTGTGGTGAAGTTTACTGGTTAAGCTCATTTACAGGACGCATAATTTGCATTTTGTACAAGTATAGTTTAACAAATTTGTTAGTTTTTAATCTTTTAAGTTGGTCGTTACTGTCGTTGGTCGTTAATGTACCTAATGAAATTTTAATTATTGGTTACCGATTATAAATTTTGAGTGACAGTTAGTGACGTTTCCGAACTTTGTGCAAATTTTACGAAGAAGAATGGGTGAATTATGACTTTTGTATCACCTGGGCCAATGTTTCTCTGCTTAAATTACTAATCTTGCGGGTTCATTATATATATTCGGACATCTTATGGCCTATGTCTGTTCAGCCGGCAAAATTGCCAAAAAATTCAGAAGATATAGCTGTCATCAGCTATCTGATTTGTGAGCCGGCAAAATTGCCAAAAAATTCAGAAGATATAGCTGTCATCAGCTATCTGATTTGTGAATTTGTGCAACTGGCCCTGAGCTGAATGTACCAATAGCTAACGTGTAGCTCTGTTCTTGGAGCTCGTTGTGTAATTTCTGTCTGTTACTTTCCAATCAATTGTTGGCGATATCGTGCTCGTGTTAGAGATTGCTTATCAAATAAATATTTTTTGCTAAATTCATTGTATACCTATTTACCTAGTCTTCATTAGGCGCGGTTTACTTCAGAGACCGGGACAAATTTTGGTTAGCTCGCAGCTGCTCTGTAAACATGACAATTTCTGCTAACTTTTTAAATGTTGGTTGACGTTGACCACGGGTCAGTTAATGCAAAAATTGTCTCAATTAGCCCAGCTATTTTTCAGAGAAATGATTCAGAGCTAAAATGATTCTTCCCCAATGGAACCTTTGTAATTAGTTTTAGCTCCAATAACAGAAACGGTCACGTCAATATTTTGTCACGTATTTCACCGTGTATCAATCATAGATACGTAGACTCGGCCTCTGATCTGCCAGAAATGTATTAAAAATTAAAAACTCAGACAAATGCTTAACCGAATACTCCCTCGTCAAAGTGACATCTTGCGGCAAATTTTCACTAAATATTGCCGGCTATTTTCATTGAAAGGTTGGGTGTAGTCATGTTAGCCATTTCCTTTACGGTGTCGGAGAAACGAGGCCAATTCGACTTAATTGCGTCCTTTCGCGAATAGGGCCGGACCCGACGGGATTGCCATACCGGACCAACCGTGGACGGTAGGCAACGTCCAACAAGCAAGAGCTTCAATCCTACATTAAAAATATCTGCTTAGTCTTAGCACATGCCTCTTGTACCACAGATTAAGCTCATAAGAACAGATACTTCGCTTTGAACTGAGCTAAGGAAGCTCGCGAGAAGCGATGTAGCGTTCCATTTAGACATTTGATTAAGGGGGTAATTGCGTTTTTAGGTGTTTTTTTGCAGAGCCATAGCTCAGCGTTTACAAATTCAAATCACAAGCGGTCTTTTGCATTAGGTAGAACAATATCTTTCCTAAATGTAAGCTATGCATTGAAATTTAACCTGTGATTTTGTTTCCAGTATAAGCGACTAAAGAAAGGTCCTTTCCAAAATATTACAATTTTTTACAAAAAGTTTGCGCCACAGCTCTGAATCATACGATTACCGGTTGGGGCTGAAAGTTGGTAAGGTTTTTGACATGTTTAAAATCCCCAGGCGTGTCCCCCACTTTTTTAATAACTAGTCAATTTACTGAGAAAATAGCTGAAAAGCAAACGCACCGAAAATTTAAGATAATATTTTCTTGTAATTAAAACCCTCTAAAAACGTCCACAGTTGAAATTTCGAAAAAGTGAGAGACATGCCTGGGGATTTTGACCATTACAGTAGTGTCCCAAAAATTCATGCTCAGGCGTCACTTATAACTTGAGTACTGGTGGCGCAAAGTTTACATAGAAATCACAAAAAACCTCGAAAACGCAACTACCACCTTAAGTATTGGCTCACTGGGCTCTGTAGTCTGTACGACAGCTAGTTTTTAAGGGCCAATTCCTAAAATGGATTAAACGGATTAGATTAAAATTTGTTTGTCTAATAATTTATCTCCTTGTTGAGGTAGACTTGAAAAACTTTGTGCACAAGGGGGGGTGGTCCAAATAATTATATACTATAGCAAATTTCGTATGAAATCAAACAATATATTCTGAGTTATTGGCAAAACAAATTTTAATCTAATCCGTTTAATCCATTTTAGTAATTGGCCCTAAGAAGTGCTGTGAACTCTGCATGGAGTGATGCTAATTGCACTAGCAAATATAACTGCCAACAATGCTACGATGAATAACGATTTATTAAATTATATAATAATAGAATATATTACGGGACGGGTAGAAGCCAAGTATTCATCAAACCAGTCAACCGACCAGTCACGAAAGTGGAGAGACCGATAGTTACCGTCGATTCATACTCTCACGCCACATATAATGAAGAAGATAAGAACGTGGCGTGCTCTATTTGCAATTTTTCCGGCTTAACGGTTATTCGGTTGTAAAGTGTAAATCAACCGTAAGTCCCAAAACGGAAAAATATCAAAACAGATGACAATAATAGCGAATTCAGTTATTACGAGTTATCAGTTGCGAATTTTTAAAACTCTAGTACTTTGTCTACAGCAAAAAAGTAATGTTCATAGGCGAAACAAAAAAACTAAAATTTTGATACTATACCAGTGTCTACAAATTCCAATACATCACTAACAAATCAAACGAAAAAATGGCACGCATTGCACGCGAGTAAGTTACACCAAAAAATTGCTATAAGCGTATTTGTAAGCATAGTTGGAGAATATATAACCCCTATGAATTAATGTCTGTAACCAAATTAACACCTAACTTATTGACCAATATAGTTAAAATAAAGTCAATTTTAATCAATATATCAAACAAATACAAATTTTCGCTTACAAAATCGCGGGTATGTGCATTTCTATTGAAATAAGTGAAACAAATGAAAAAATAGCAGGCTTTGACAAAAACAAGCAGAGTTTTGTTTACATTTCAATAGCCTAAACAAGTAGGTATAAAATATCCGAGTGAAATTTAGCTTGAAAACGTACCCTCGGATATAAATTAACAAAAAGGATTACATTTAATAAAGCAATACACCTTGTGGCTGGTTGCAGACTTTTGCTAATTCAAAAAACATCTCCTTATAGAGATTCGATTCGATCCATACTCATAGCCGTTAGTCCGTTTAACCGGCAACGTTGCGAAAAATAGACACCGCTATAGCCGGTGGTTTACCCAGAAAAAAATTTCGGGGGCTTCACTTTCGATTTTCTGGAATAGGTTAAAATGCACATTATGCAATTGTATTACACAAATTTGCCTTGCTAATGCAAGACCACAATGCCTCAAAGCGCAAGGGTGGTCTGGGGGTGGCATCCTCCTAAAAAAAGATATTTAAACCAAATTTTTAGGCCAAATTTGGTCATGGGGAGGAGACGTTTCTGAAAATTTTTCCTACCAGAAGAATAAAACCAAAGGGAGGAAAAGTCACATAAATGCAGCAAAATGCACTTATACCGAATTCTTTATGCAAATTTCATAAAAATCACCCGATTTTTCACCTTCAAAATTGTTCCAAAAGCAATCTAGCGAAAATCTGCGACAGCCCAAACAATTAATCAAAATATAAATAGGTTATGTAGTTCAGGTTATATTTAAGGTCGTGCTTCGAGAATACTATTTTGAAAACAGCTGTTTTTGGAGACAATTTGTAAGCGCAAGTTTCTAAATTTGCTAGGTAAATGTACCGCTTTGGAATAAATTTATGGCACACATAACTAAATGCAAGTTTTTGTTACAAAAACAAAATTTTGCATATATTATGTAGCGTAGGCCATAAAAAGATTAAAAATGATAGATAATCCAATTGGACCAGAAAATTTATTTACTGTTTATCAAAAAAAAACATTTTTATACTTCACGTGACTAACAGCGTAAGATTTGGCAAAAATTGCTTAGGTCTGCTGTCAAAAAATCGACTCGCAAACGGTTTGGTTCCCTGAAGATTTTTTCATCCAAAAAAGGTTTTTTAGTTTAACGCGATTGAAAAAAATGACGGTGAATATGTCCACATAAATAAAAAATTAAAAAATGCATGCGAATTCTCCGAAGCACCCTATTAAAAAGAGAACAAGTTTACCAAATTGAAAATCAACAATACATCGCCAATCGTGAATAGTCTGAAGTTTCAACCTAACTCACCAAATAAAAAATGGCTAACTGTG